>JAODLM010000737.1:352500-378235 GCA_036937905.1 Salvia rosmarinus
TTTAAGACAGTAGTTAAGTAACGAACTAGCTACCTGTTTGTCAAGGCAGGGATGATTGCGGAAATTCCCATTTACAGCCTTGAGAAATTCAGCCACGTGGTTCGGATAGTTGCAGGAGAATGCTCGAGGAACTATGTCTCGATGCATTGTGATTGACCTCACGTGATTCCGTGGCAACCCAAGGGTGTGAAGGAGACGATCCCCTCCACACATGATCGATGGCGCTCCATAAGTAATGACCGGAAGCAATGAAGAACGGGGTGCTCCACCTCTTATCAGCAGCATGAGATTCACAAGCACTGATAAACTCCCACCAAGAGAATGACCCGTGAAACGGAATTTGGCACGACCCCCGTGAGTCTCGAGGTGTGAACGGATTGCGGGCAACATATGCTGGTAGATCCCTTTTGCAGCCTCATAGATGCCTCTGTGCACGAGAACGTTCAGTCCCTAAACAAACAGAGGATAATTCAAATTCCTTTAACATTTACATCAATGTCATCAACCGACAGAAATACTTTTGGCAACAAAGATTCATCTAATGCATCACAGACACCATTACCATGTAGATTGAACTCCTAAAATATTCGAGTAAAATATATCACAAGCTTTAAAACATGATAGGTAGCTACCTCAAATTGAATTGGCTCGAAAAGTAGGTTGGCCTTCCATGAAGCCAGTGACTCAGATCCCTGAAAGAAATAATGTTTTTGATGATATAGCAACTTAAATATTTACCAAAGCAAATATAGGAGAGAAAATATATATATATATATATATATATATATATATATATATATACATGTTATTTGAAACCTCCAAACACGAATGAATGGTCATATCCTAGATAGGCATAACTAGTGATTAATGAAACTTAGTTGTTCCACCTGTATAACGAAGAATCTCGTTGCAGTCTGCTCATCATCGCAAATGAACCACTCGCATGGGGATGAGAGGGTCGATTTCAGACCATCAGCCACAGCCTGCTTTACTTCCTCCTCCGCAACAACAACTGCAGTCATTGAATCAGTAGTTGCCATAAATGAGGCCATATCATGATTCATCATATCGAAACTGGCATTGCCTACTGTGCAATTCTCATCCTGCTTCGATTTGGAGTGTTTCAAACTAAGGATGACCTTCGTATGAGAATGGAAATAAGAAGCAGCCGAAGCAGCAATCTGATAAGCAGCAGAAGAAACACGATTTCCTTCAACCTCCGCCTCAATGCCATCTGCTTCTCTGGTTTCATTCCTCTCGACATCCGCAGCTTGAGCTACTGTATTTGCTGATTTTTGTAGGTTTTCAGCTGATTCCTTCTCTTTCTCAATCTTCATTGCCAACTCTTTCTTCTCTAGAGATGTAGTCACCAACTTTAATCCATGATATCGCAGAAGATTCCCGGGCTGTAGCATCATTTCATATAGCAATTAAATAAGAATCCCTTCATATTTGTGAGCTAAAACCGATTGCAATTCGTGAAATTCACAACATTAGGTATATACATATGAGCTAGAATCTCAAGTTTCTCAACCCAAACAACAATGAATTCTCATAATTCGAACATTGCAAAACTGAAAACTACCTAGCTGCAACTAACCCAATTCAAACATCTGAACAAGCGAAAATTGAAGAAAATTATACCTTGATTTGGGGTATGCAATAAGCCAAGCTCCCAAATAAGATAATTGAGCATATAATCTCGATTCCGCCAGAGACACCTTTCGAAGCAGCTTCGAGAACGACTCCCTGTCAAATTCAATCTTCTGATCGTCGTCTTCGTCAACCGCACACACATCACATTCTTCGTTCTCAACGCAGCAATTCTCCTCCTCCTTCACATAATTTCCACCTTTTCCCTCCAATTTCACCCTCATTTCCTCCCCTTTCCTCAACGAATTGAAACGCAGAACCTTAGCAACCCAATTCTCATTCCCCCTCTCATCCACACTCTCCACAACTTCATCCTTCTCCGCCAAGACGGCGTCGTCGACCGCAATAGCCGGCTCCAACCGGATTTTGGTCCCCGGCCACAATGATCTCAGCGGTCGCCCGAAAGTGAAGCCCCAAGGGAAATTCCTAGCCGACGCAGACGGCCTCTCCGACGCCGCAGCACTCAGCCGGAGCTCCACATTCCCGGCGGCGTCGATCGGCGGCGCCGTGATTCCGTGAATCCCCGCTTTCAAACACAAAGAATCCATTGCGAAAACCGAATCCGAAGGAAACCAATTCTCGAACAACAAACGCAAATTGTCGAATAGGATTTGATTGTATACAAATATATATCTATACATATACTGTGTGTGTGTGTGTGTGAATGTTTATATAGGTAGACGAAGGGCGTTGTTGGATGTTAATACGTAAAACCTCAATGTTTGAATTTCGAGTCCTATACCATCAAGGGAGGGGCACCTCTACGTCAATGATTTTTTCGAGTTATTTGGCAAAAATAATACTCCATTTGTCCGATATTATTAACTCCTCTTTTTTATATATAGATTAAAGAAAATTATATTTTATATATAAAATTATTTCATTTTTTAGAACGGACCAACAAAATTGAATAACCCGATAAAGAAAACGAATCAATAATAATAGGACGGATGGAGTACTACTTTCATCCCACTATTCTTGACTCTTTACTTGTGACACATAGATTAAGGAAAGTTATGTTTTGTGCGTAAAATAGTTTATTTCATGAAATTTGAGATATTTTTATTGTAAAATTATTATTATTATTATTTGTATGAACCAACAATGGCGGAACAATAAAAAAAACGAAGCAATAATAATGGGACATAAAGAGTACTAATTTGTGTATATATTTTAATCTTGTTAACTAAAATTTATGTGATGTATATATTTTTAAAAATGACGTTGTTTAGTTAATGAAATAATGTATTTCATTATTGAAATAATTAAGATTATTATTTCAGAAAATTCTAGAATTTAAACATCCTAAATATCGTGTGAAAAATTCGAGTAAACGTTATATACTTCCAATAATAATTATATATTTTAAGATTTATTTCATGTGCATAACTTAATAAACTAAAGAGTTGATAAAAAGGTGAGCATCCTGATTTTGATTCAGATTTTTATGTGATTTGAATTTTGAAAGAATAAAAATTCTAATTAATTCCGAATCAAACCATATTTAATATTTCAAATTGATTTTGTTCGATTGTTCAAATATTTATGAAAACAAAGGGACTTGGTCCTCAATAAAGAATAGCAAAATGAGCACAGCTTCTATACGTGTAGAACAATATTCAAGTTTGTAGTTCAGTAGCTAACTTGAAAAATCACCTTGTTTTGTTGTTTCATGTTAAGTTAATACCTATCAAAATATATAATTTTTCGGACTATTTTAGTTTAAAATGTTCTTAAATAATGAAAATGAATTTCCTGAAATAGTTGGTCAAAAACATAAGAGAGATATGAAGATATGTTTGCTGTGTATCAAAGTTGAGTGACTCATTTTGTCGGGAAACTTATAAAACAAGTGGTAGAGAAGTGGATATTGCATGAACGCCACGTCATATCTTTTGCAGATGGAACTACAATGCTACAATTACATATATTCGCAATTATTTTTAATCATTGTAAAATATAGTACACAACAAATATGAAATATATATATATATATATATATATATATATGTAAAATATAGTACACAACAAATATGAAATATATATATATATATATATATATAGGATATATATATATGGTAGAGCTCAAATATTTTTTCCTATGTGTTAACTAGGAATCGATCCAGTCCTTTATTTTTTTCGATCAATGGATAAGATTAATTTTTGATTTGTAATTTATTTAAATTTAATTATTATAGATTAAAGTCAATTAATCGAACACCTTATTTGTTGGGATTATGCAATCTGTTGTTTCTTTCTCATATAGGGAAGTAATCGTTTTTTAAATAAGAGATAACATAAATTTAATATTAAATATACTCTCTCTCTATCTCTCATAGGTTTCATATATATATGTAGATTTTGCTTACAATGTTATATTTAATTGTGGCTTGAATAATTTTATATGTGTAAAGTTGCTTAGATAATTACTTACAAATTGCTTATCTATAATGAGAATGATGCTTACTATGAAATGACTAACGATTATGTTGATTATTTAGGAATGACTTTTGGATTGCTTATTTATAATTAGAATGATGCTCAAAATTGTTTATGTATTGCTTATTTTCCTTAACCAATTATGGATTTCATTGGAGAATTAAATGGAGCAATTAAATATTATTAATCCAACTGATAAGCATTAATCTGAACTGTCCTAATAAATTGATCAATTGTCTATAATAGTTCCTTGTTAACACATAGGGATTGATTTATATTTTAACTCACCCCTATATTTTAATATATTACCGTGAGTATTAGATTTCAAAGGATAAACACATTTCTTAATCATGTAAATACTGCCGTATTTAGTCTATGTAAGTATTTTCTTTTCCTTTTTTTTAGTATTCTATAAATTATTATTCGAATATTAAATATATGTTCCACTTATTTCTCTTCTCCTTTAACTTCCAAGAGAACAAAAGAGTAAATCGAGTTTTGATTTTATATAATTTACAAATTTTATGATCATAATAACAATAATTTTTATAGTATTAAAATAAAAGATATTCAAAAAAATATTAATGTGTACTAAATGTTAATCCTTATAAAAAAGTGTTGGGAAATTGCGAGCCACCCTATTGATACTCTTAGATTTCATCAAATAAAGTAAATAGAAACTCTGATTGAATGACTTATATTTCATATTAATTCTTAATATATGTGCGAAAAGTGGCCTACGTAATTTGGTCGAGTTGGGTTACTTGGTTATGTCCATTTAATTCAAAAGGTGCAATATAAAGTAGTTATCTTTAACATTATTATAAAATTTATGATTATGTACGTTAGCTTTTGGCATAGATATTTTCCAGTTCTCGTGGACGGGGACCCTCCAGCTCCAAATACATAGTTATAGCCGCAGCTTAGGTAAAGTTTTTCTCTTCTTTTGTATTCGTTTTTCTTTCTTTCTATTTTTCACAATATATGTGAAAAATGTATTAAACAAATATTATCATAGTACATATTGTCTATTTATTGGTTTGTCTGAACACACTTCGGCTACTGAAAAAGGCTTGGAGACTTCCAAAATGAGGGAAACCCTTCAAACACAATCGTGTTCTTTATTTTCCATTAACATTGAAAAAGTAACGTGTAGAAATAAGAATTGAGATATTTCACCGAATTCAAAGCTGTAAACATAAACTAAAAGTAAATATTATGTGATATATAAAATTCACTTAAAATATGTATGTAGACGATAAGGTCGATTATCGATCGATCAAAATTGTGTCGTCACGAGGGTGCAAGATTCCAAGAATAGATAGAAAATCGTGGAATATTGCAAGCCTGCAACTACTTCATTTCTTTCACTTTTTTATTATTTTTCTTGTGAGTTTTCTTTTTCTCTTTAATTCTTATTATATCCTCGAAAATATTATTCTTTGATTTCCATTACACTGGAATAAATTTGAAAATCAACTCGAAAAATAAACTTTATTTGAGTTTACTTGTACTAAGCATTATATAATATAAATCGTGGATTATTTTAATGAGTTGAAACTCAACAATTTGTTAGTCGTACTCGTTTAAATGTTCGAAATTAAAGAGGGTCTGTAGTGATTGTCTTCAAATTCAAAACTAGAAAGCTATAAGATCATTTTGTCAAGGCCAAGTAACCACTAGCTATGAGGTAGTATTCCCCTTTTCTAAGCATGATCATGTATAAAATCATAGCCGTGACCATCTAGAGCTAAGGATTTTGCGACCTAAATATATGTATAAATATTTTCTTGTGACATCTTATATATATATATATATATATATATATATATATATATGTGATGTGATGTTATAACCGCCTGCGCCCATTAGCAGCCCAAACGAGTGGGCTAGCATTATGGACGGCCCATGCGGTTAAGCCAAGACCCCATCCTCTAAACCCTAATCAAAGGCCGCCCACCAACCCCAAAACCCTACACGTGGCGCACGGAAGAGAATAGTCCCCTGATGCAAGAGGAAGAGTCCCTACACGCCAGAAGAGTCCCGACGATGGAGGAATGGGCACGCCTTTAGAGCCTCGGACATGTATAAATAGGAGTTAGATTGAAGGTAGAAGGTTAGAACTTCAATACTAGGAGCTTTTAGTTATACTCACCGTAATCAAAACATAGTGAAAGTATTGAGGAATCACTCCTCCGTGGACGTAGATCTCATTAACGATCGAACCACGTAAAAGCCTTGGTGTTCTTTACTGTTTTACATAAATCTCGCATATCTATATATTCTAGATTTATCATTGGCGCCGTCTGTGGGAAACGACGAACAAAAAGCTTCGCTTTCTACAAAACTTAATGGCAAGAACACGCATGGCCGCCGATGTCGATCTTTGGCGACAACCGCTACCGAGGACAACCAGTGATCACCGGCCACGGGAAGGAGATCGCAGACGCTACAAGCGGCCACACACCTGAGGGCAACATGGAAAACGTTTCCATACACCCTCAGGACCGCCTCCCCAACGTAGGGGGAGATGCCGACCTCAACGAGGACGAACAAACAATTCGTTCATCCCACGAGGCCCTTGGCCGAGCTGTGACCGAATTCCTCAACGCCAACCGTGGCCAATTTCAAAGCTTCCTCGACCAGAGGACAAATGGAGCGGGCCCCTCGAGAGTCCCCGGACT
Source organism: Salvia rosmarinus (assembly GCA_036937905.1). Taxonomy (NCBI): domain Eukaryota; kingdom Viridiplantae; phylum Streptophyta; class Magnoliopsida; order Lamiales; family Lamiaceae; genus Salvia; species Salvia rosmarinus. The sequence continues at coordinate 359,277 of JAODLM010000737.1, forward strand.
GGGTACCACGGGCGCCCGAGGTCGCCCCCCCCTCCGAGACAACCAACGTTCACCTCGGCAAGATAGCCGAGGTTACCCGACGACCAGCCGATCGCCGCGACAAACCACGCGACCACCGCCTCGCTCGCGATCCGCGGAGCCGCCACCACCTCGCGCAACACTCACGCGGCGGGCGGGAAAGGAGGAGGAGAGACGGCCGAACTCCTCGAGGGACGATAGGCGACGCCACCGATCCCCACTCCCCGAGAGAGATGACAACGACCTCCGGGATTCGATCGATGCGGAGAATTATCTCCCTTTCTCCGTGGAAATTCTAGACACGCCCCTACCCCAACGATACAAGGCACCCAATATTGCCGCCACGATGGCCTAGGGACCCTCCGACTTCCTTTTGCCTACACCACCAACATGGCGAATCAAGGATGGAGGACTTTCATGTGCAAAATCTTCCCAGAGGTGCTTGATCTCCAACGCCCGACTGGTTCACCTCGCCCGCTGTATCAAAGATACACCGCTTCCGTGACCTCATGGATCGGTTCAATGGAGCTTCTATCGAAGATGCCACCTCAGCCCTCCTCCGATCGCTCACAATCCGCCATATGGACGAGATGATGTCAAACTTCATCTCGAGGTTCATCAAAGAGTCGCTTAAAATCGACGGCGAATGATCTCTACATCATCAACGCGCTCAAGAACGGATCCGACCCGCATCGAACAAAGAAATCACTGTGAAAACCAAAGACGACGAGCAAACTTTGGAACTGGTGGACAACTTCGTCAAAGGAGAAATCGGACCGAAAGAAGAGGAGACAGGGACGAGCGGCGGATCGAAAAGAAGCGGGATGATCGACGTCGAGGCATCGAACGCCAAGTGCCTTCGAGAATCGGGAGCGGCCCTCCTGAGTCCAGCTCGGACCTCGGCCAACCCCGCGGCGGAGCACCTCATCCGCTCAAATCGAGAGCGGAGATATTCGAGCTCCACGAGCTTTTCCCAAAGCCCTCCTATGAAAGGAGGATCCAAGAAGAGGTCAACAGAGAGAGATCGTGACTATCACCGGGTATGGTCACGACACCGAGGATTGCGTAAACTGGCTCGCAGATTGACGAGCTCGTCGGGGAGGAGCCTCAAGAAGTACTCGCCAAGCCGGGCCGGGGAAGCGAGCGGGGGAAGAATAACGGTGGCAACAACTGGGCCGACCTTGACGGCGACCCACCGAGATGGCGAGGACGAAGGTCCCAACGCTATGGAGCAGGTCTATGCCATTACCGGCTCCCGTAGGAACGCGAGGTCGTCATTAAAGAATGAAGCTCGGAGGCTCGCCTCGGGGAGCCAAGAACAAGCGACTCGGGATGGTGAGGACATCGTGTTCTCCAAAGATGACCCGTGCCCAAAATCATACCCCACCAAGACGCCATCACAATACAAGCCGTGGTGGGCAACAAGAACGCTCACGGGTCTACATCGACATCGGTGCCTCCACAAGATTATCTTCCATAGCTGTCTGGATAAACTTGAGGTCGGAGGAATTGGTACATCCCGCCCCTCCCAGCCATGAGCTTCACTCAGAGGCGGTTCAACCCGGGTATCATTACCCTTCCTACATCTTGTGGACGAGCTCCTGTGTCGGTCACCAAGGCCATTTAATTTTCCTCGTCCGAGCTCCGTCCCGTACAACATCATCCGGGAGACTGCTCTATGCCACCAAGGCCCGCTTCTGATACCACCTCACCATCAAGATACCCATCCGGTGGGAGTGCTAAGCATCCAGGGGTGACCAAACGGCGGCTAAAGAGTGCCTCACGAGTCTCAACCCAAGATGTAGCCTCGCCTGTGCATAGCAATTACAGAATCCTCGTGAGGCGCCACCTCGGACGAACCGATCAAGACCTCCGGCTATCGGCGGCGACCCTCCAAAGTTGTCAAGGTCGGCGTCCGTGGCCCAACCGACATTCGGCGAGTGTCGTGCAGCTTCTAAAGGAATACAGGACGTGTTCGCATGGTCCCCACTCGACATGATCGGAGTGTCACCAGAGCTCATAACTCATCGCTCAACATCGACCCGCTACAAAACCAGTTCGGCAAAAGAAGAGGGTGTTCGGCGAGCGCAACCAGTCGTAAGAGACGAGGACTCGACTCCCGTAAGGCCCAGATCTTGTTCGGTTAAATACCCGACCGACGGCTAATCCATCCGTGGTTCAAAGCCGGAGGGATGGCGATGTATATCGATTACACCGACCTCAACAAACATCGCTCAAGGATTGCTACCCTCCCGACATCGACAGAAGGTGGAAACACCGGGGGCCATGAGACCTTCAACTCGGATCTATACAAAGGGTACCACCAAGTCCTAATGAGCCCTGAGGACGCCCAAAGACAAAGATTCATCACCGACTTGTTGTCTTTGCGCATCGGAAGATGCCATTCGCCCCGAAAAACGCTGGGGCTACCTATCAAAGAATGGTGGACGCCATATTCAAGGATCACATCGGGAAGATCGTCGAGGTCTACGTCGACGACATCGTGGTCAAGAGTCAAAAGACGGAGAGTTGCGCCGACGACCTCGTAACTATTCTCCGCCTCCTCGTCGGGCCAACCTCAAACTCAATCCTCAAGTGTACATTCATGGTGAAGACGGAAAATTCCTAGATCTTGGGTCTCAAGAGGGTCCAAGGCAAATCCCACTAAGGTGAAAACAAGGTTTGACATGCAAGTGCCAAAGACCATCCGGAGATCCACAAACTCACGGGTGTCTAGCCGCCTTAGCAGATTCCTATCTCGGTGCCGAGAAGCGACTTCCTTCTTCAAGATCTTGAGGAGAGCTTGGACTTCTGGCGGGAGGAACACCTGTGTCGCCTTCATGCGGCTAAAGAGTATCTCGCCGACCGCCCACCCCCGACCGCCCAGAAGAGGCGAGCCCTCTCTTTGTACTTGGCCGCCTCGGACGAGGCAATCAGCGCCAGTATTGGTCCGGGATGAGGTCGGACGACAACTCCCCATCTACTTCATCAGCCGAGCTCTCAAAGGGCCGGAGACAAGGTATACCAGCCTTGAAAAGGTAGCACTGGCCCTAGTGAATGCTAAGCGATGCCTCCGACCCTACTTCCAAGCCCATTCCGTCCTGTGCTTCGACCGACTTACCCTTGAGACAAATCTTGTCAAAACCGAGTCATCCTGACGATAGCCAAGTGGACACTGGATCTCGGCGAGCACGATATTTTGTACTCCCCCAGGCTGGCCATAAAAGGGCAAGCCCTCGCTGACTTTCTGGTGGAGGCCAAATTCACCGAGCTCGGCTCAACCAACGAGGTCGCCCCAACGCCCGCCCCTCACAATGAGAAATACGTCCTCGCACCACCGATGATCACGGGCGGATGTGCGTGGGATGAGCTTCATGCAAGACGGCAGGCGTGAGCGGCATCCTCCTCCTCGGCCCGCATAAACAAGCGAGGTGACTCTCGCCCCGGTTTACCTTCCCGACCACAAACAACGAGGTGGAGTACGGCGATCTCTGACTCACCGCAAAGGAATTAAAGGTGGACAAGATCCAAATCTTCGAGATTCCTAGGTCGTGGTGAACGGTGTTAGGCAAATCTGAGGCGAGGAGGACCGAATGAAGCAATACCTCGAGAAGGCCAAGGAGATGCTTGACCTCATTCAGTACTTCAAGATTCATCGATCCCACGGGAAAACTACCGAGCCGATATCCTCGTAAGTTAGTCGCATCACAACAAGTCCACCAAAGGAGGAGGTTCATGCCAGAGCATCGCCGAGGCCCATGTCGGCATCATCACCGAGATAGAACCGAACCGGATGTCTCCCATAAAGGCTACTCGGAAGATGGCGATCGCCCCAAGATCGGCTCGAAGCGAAAAGACGATGGCGAAGTCCCAAAGGTACCTCGTATACGAGGGCGCCTCTCAGAAATCCTACCTTCAACCCTCCCGAGATGCCTCGGGCGGAAGAAGCCGACTCACGTGCTCAATGAGATTCACCGGGTCTTGTGGAAGTCACATCAGTCGCGAGCTCTCTCAAAGAAGGCGCCGAGGTCGATATTACCGCCCACCGCCCAAGATTCACCAGCTCGTCAAAATGTCCGGTGTCACCGCACTCCACGGTCAAAAGCTACCCTAGACCGATCCGAGCGACCGCAAAGCCCGTGGCCTTTCATGCGGTGGGGATCGACATCGCTGGTCCGCTCGATCGAGCACCGTGTCACCGATACTTAGTCGTCGCCAGAGATTACTTCACAAAATGGGTCGAGGCCGAGCCCTTTCGAGCCTCACGAGCCGGAGGATTCGTGACATTCGTGTGGAAGAACATAGTCCGCCGCCGCCATACCGCACATTCTAATCTCGGACAACGGCACCCGCCTGTGGGACGTAAATTTCAAGGAATGGTGTGAAGAGCTCCGGATCGAGATCGTTTCACCTCGATCGCACACCCGCAAGCGAATGGCCGCACCGAGGTGACGAACCGCACGATTGTACAAGGATTGAAGAAGAGGCTAGACCGAGCTAAGGCGATTGGGCTGAAAATCTCTCCCAAGTCCTCCGGTCCCACTGTAATCGACACCCGGACTTCGCACGAGAAACCCTTTCAGCTTGGTCTACGGGATCGAGGCCGTCATACCGGCCGAGATCGGTGCACCAATCCTCGCACTCTCCACTTCGACCGTGCCGGAACGAGGAACCTGTGTGCCAACCTTGATGCTCTCGAGGAGAGACGCGAGCTCGCCTTCATAAACGGCCAAGCACAGGCCAGTCGCATTTGCACTACAACAAAAGGGTCAAAGTCTCCATGCCCAAGTAGGTGACCTCGTCCTACGAAATAATGAAGCCGAGAGCCGAGCGCCTTAACAAGCTGGATCCGACATGGGAAGGCCCATACCGTGTTCACAAGGACCTCGGCAAAGGGCTTACAAGCTAGCTCACCTATCCGCACTTATCCCCGAACACGGCATATCACTCATTTAAGGAGGTAATTTACATAGCTTCGATTTCAGATCGGCATCATGTTAGTCCCTTTATTGTTTTGCCAAAATACGATGTTGATTACATATTCAATAAAACATTTGTTTTCCTAATGAATATTTCACTGCCTCATATCTATGTGAACATCTATTCGATATACCACATTTAAGCGCTTCACATGGGACGCCACGAAGATGAAAACCCACTAAGTAGGGTACTCACTGCGCGCCACCGCAGATTACTCATTAAATTGAACATATCGGTCACGAGGCATACGGACTACTCATTGAATCAACGCCTACATGCACGCATACAGATTACCCGTTGTTGGAATATCCGCATGCAAGACATCCAGATCGGATCTCGTCAAATTACACCCTTTATTTGGGAAAATATACATCAGATACGGTCTAAATACATTTACGACCAAACGAAGTCCCAAGCTATGTTTGTACCTCTCGAGGGGAAATGTACACTTCAAACGAGTCTAAATACATTTACGACTACATACAAAGTCCTACGCTATATACAAACTCATTCGGGCTTCCGAGCTCCGCCTCGCGGGACTCATCAAGCTGCACCGATTCGAACAAAATCTCCGGCCCGATGAATACCGGAATGAACTCGGTGCCTCCACCCAATCAACGAGGTCGGCACCACCCCTCAAGTGCCCGGTCAGCCAAGCGCAGGACGAGTTCACCCGAGAGGGCTTTCCATACCGAGGTCACACTCGGCCCCTGAGCTCGACGCCGCCAGACCACGCCTCGCCCCGACCACCCGCCTCCACGCCGACCGCCTGCTTCCACGCCTGCCGTCTCCGCCGCCGGGCCGCCTCTAAATGCTCCTCTCACCGGACCCATTAGACGGAGCACTTGGCGTGATTAGCGAGCCGCCCTCCTCTTCGTGTTCTTCAATTATTGACCGCGTGCCATTGTAGACTCGTCGCTGGTCGGGCATGCGTCGTTCTGCTTATTAACCACCTGCACATCCGCACTGTATTTCATGATGGAGTCGAGGCGCCTTTAAACTTCTTGCTATTAGGCCCCTCCTCATCCCTCAAGACCACGCCTCCGCCAAAGAAGCTCAACTCGATCGTCGGCTTGGATATGGTAGTTCCACCAACCGACGGATTACCTTCGCACTGCATGCTCTTCCGAGATCCGAGCTAGCTCCTCCGTTGTCATTTCGAGCCGCCTCGCATTGCATCAGCCGTCCTTGACCACATCGTGATAAATCACCGACTTGAGTTGTGTGATCTTTAGCTTTAACGCCTCGTTCTCACCAGAGGCGGGCCACTTCTCGGTCGGCCTCTTGATCTTCTTATTCGTGTCGGCGGTCGATGCCGAGCTAACATCCATTCTCGCCAAAACTTGAGTCACTTCGACGATCGACTCTCCAAAATAGCACCTCCTCGTCCTTCTCACCAAGGCACCCGGACCTCTTTCACCGCCAAGAATTCATGATCAAGTCCAAGGTATCAGATGCGTAATGCTATAAATAAAGAAACAACACATTTCGTAAAGTCATAAATTTTATTACTCAAAAGTTGGAATGTTTATGCTAAGGTCCCATCGACCCAAAAATTAGCCTATTACATTCGGTCGCCGACCCGCCTTTTCGAGTCGACCACCGCCTCCTGCCGCCCCGCTGCCTCCCGAGTTTGGCCCTTTGGAAGGAAGCTCGGTGTCCGCGCCATCCTCCTCCTCTCTTTCACTCGCACTCGCAAGAAGCTCCCGAGTTCGTGATCTTCGTCCTCAGATCGGGCGACGGCCTCCGGCGCCGTCGAGGGAGCTGGGCGCCAAAGCCTCCAACACGCGGAAGGACCCGACCTTGAGACCACCCAAGACGCCTGTTCATCTCGCGAGTGGCGATCTCGACCCAACCATGCTTGACCTTGTCAAAGTCGTGCATGGTGGCCGCCAACCCTCCAGTGTGCTGACACAATCACGGCTTCAAGACGGGCGGCCGGTCGGCAATGAAGGCCGAGAAGCTCCGACTGACGAGCTTGGCAAAGGCCCTCAAGATTGGCCCTGGTCGGCCACCTAGCCCCTCCGTCCTCGAGCTCCTTCTTCGCCCGCCGCCGCCATGAGCCTCTTCGAGCCCCCAGGGCCTCCAAGGTGCTGTGCCCTCTTCTGGGCGGCCTCGGCGGCCTCGCCGCCTCGGGCACCTCTCGCCGCCACCCCACCGAGGCGGCCAACGCCACCTCGCACAATAGCCGAGAACGCGCACACCAATCCGCCGCCAAGTCAATCACCGCCGAGAGGTCGCAACCATTCACCACCTCGTCGCCCATGGCCGCCTCCACCTCGACATGCCGCCTGCAGAGCCGAGCAAAGCAGAGAGAGGAAAGCGGGCCGAACCCCTCGAGGAGAGACAGACGCCGCCACCGCCTCCCACCCTCCAGAGAGATGACAACGATCTCCGGGGTTCGACCGTACGGAAGAATCATCTCCTTTCTCCGTGGAGATTCTAGACACGCCCTTGCCCACGGCATCGCACCCAATATTGTCAGCCACGATGGCCTTGGGGACCCTCCAGACTTCTTTTTCGCCACACTACCAACATGGCGAATCAAGGAATGGAGGATTTTCATGTGCAAAATCTTCCCGAGGTGCCGATCTCCAACACCCGACGCCGGTTCACCTCGCCCGCCGTAACAAGATACACCGCCCAAGACCTCATGGATCGCCTCAAATAGCGCTTCTATCGAAGATGCCACCTCGTGAGCCTTTACTCCGATCGCTCACAATCCGCCAAGGGCGGACGAGACGATGTCGAACTTCGCCTCGAGGTTCATCAAAGAGTCGCCAAAATTGATGGCGATGAACGATCTCTACATCATCAACGCGTTCGAGAACGGATCCGACCCGCACATCGAACAAAGAAATCACCGTGGAGAAACCAAAGACGGCGAGTAAACTTTGAACTGGTAGATAACTTCGTCGAGGAGACGAGCCGGATCGGAAGAAGAGGAGATCCGGACGAGCGTAAAGTCGAGAGGAGAAGCGGATGATCAAGTCGGGTGCCGATCGCCGCGCCTTCGATGTAATCAAGAGAGGTCCACTGAATCTGTGCTCGGACTGCCAAACCTCGGCGCCAAAGCGCCTCCGCTCAAATCGAGGGCGGAGATATTCGAGCCCACCGAGCTCTTCCCAAAGCCCCTCCCATGAGCGAGGATCCAAGAAGAGGTCAGAGGAAGATCGTGACTATCACCGGGTATGGTCACGATCCGAGGATTGCGAAACTGGCTCATGATCGACGAGCTCGCCGAGGAGGAGCCTCAAGAAATACCTCGCCGAGCCGGGCCGGGCGGGAAGCAAGCAGGGAAAGAATAACGGTGGCAACAATCGGGCCGACCTCGACAATGACCCAACCGAAGATGACGAGGACGAAGGTCCCAACGCTATGGAGCAGGTCTATGCCATTATCGCCCTCAGAGAACGACGAGGTCGTCGTTAAAGAATGAAGCTCGGAGGTTCATCCTCGGGAGTCAAGAACAAGCGACTCGGGACGCGAGACATCGTGTTCTCCAAAGACGCCCTGGTGCCCAAAATCATGCCCCACCAAGACGCCATCACAATACAAGCCGTGGTGGGCAACAAGAACGCCCACCTGTCTACATCGACATCGGTGCCTCCGTCACAAGATTATCTTCCGAACTGCTCGATAAACTTGAGATCGGAGGAATTCAAATACATCCCGGCCATCCCAGCTATGGAGCTTCAATCGGAGGCGGTTCAACCCGGGTGTTATCACCCTTCCGTGACCGTAGGCGCACTCCTGTGCGGTCACGAAATCCATTCAATTCTTCCCGCACGAGCTCCTCTCCATACAACATCATCCCGCGTAGATCGCTATACGTCACAAGGCTTTACGCTCGGTGTACCACTCACAATCAAATACCCACCCTGCCAGTAAGCAAGCATCCAAAGACTAAACGGCAAGAAAAGAATGCCTACGAGTCTCAACCCATGATGTAGCCCCCTCAAGCATAGCAATTACGTAACCCCAAACCGCCACCTCGGGACGACTCGACCGAGAACCTTCACTGCATTTACGACCCACCCTCCAAAGTTGTCAAGATCGGCATCCAGGCCCAAATGATATTCGGCAAAGATGTCATGCGGTTTCGAGGGAATACAGGACATGTTCGCATGGTCCCCACTCGACACGACCGAGTGTCACCCGAGCTCATAACTCATCGCCTCAACATCGACCCGCCACTAAGCCCGCCTCGACGTAAGAAAATAGTGTTCGCGGCAGCTGCAGCCAGTCATAAGAGACGGCGTGACTCAACCCGTAAGGCCAAGATCTTGTTCGAGGTCAGCACCCGACCGATGGTTAATCCACCGTGGTCCGAAGCCGAGGGGCGGCGACGAAGGCCGACTACATCGACCTCAACAAGACCGCTCAAGGATTGTTACCCCTCCCGACATCGACAAGAAGGTGGAGGCACCGGTAGGCCACGAGGTCTTCGCTTCCTAGATCCGTCATGGGTACCACCAAATCTTGATGAGCCCGGGACATCCCAAAACAGCGCTCATCACCGACTTGAGTCTTTGCGTCTTAGGAAGATGCCTTCGCCTAAAGAATGCCTGAGCTACCTACCGTGAGGATGGTGGATGCAATATTCAAGGACCACATAGGGGAGATCGTCGAGGTCTATGTCGACGACATCATAGTCAAAAGTCAAAAACGGAGAATCACACGACGACCTCGGAACTATCCTCCAGCCTCCTCGTGTCGGCCAACCTCAAGCTCAACCCCCGTGTGTACCTTCATGGTGAAGACGGTAAATTCGGGATGCTGGTCTCTCGTGAGGGCTCAAGGCAAATCCCACTAAGGCGAAGATCTGTCTCGATACGCAGGTGCAAAGACCATCCGTGAGATCCACAAACTCACCTGATGCCTAGCCGCCTCAACAGATTCTTATCTCGGCTGCCGAAGAAGCTTCCTTCTTCAAGATCTTGAGGAGAGCTCCTGACCGCCGGCAGAAGAACACTGTCGCCTTCGACAATTGAAAGAATATCTCGCCGACCACCCCACCGTCCGCCCAAACAAGGCGAAATCCTCTTTATATCCGCCACCCTGGACGAGGCAATCAAGGCGGTATTGGTACGAGAAGAGGCGGGACGACAACTCCCCATCTACTTCATTAGCCTCTCAAAGGACCGAGAGAGGTATACCACCTCGAAAAGGTAGCACTGCCTTAGTGAACGCTAAGCGGCGCCCGACCCTACTTTCAAGCCCATTCCATCCGTGTACTAACCGACTTACCCTTGAGACAAGTCTTGTCAAAGCTTGAATCATCCGGACGAGCAGCCAGTGGCACTGGAGCTCGGCGAGCACGACATTTCAGACTCCCCAGCCCGGCCATAAAAGCGGCAAGCTCACCGACTTCCCGCGGAGGCCAAGTTCACCGAGGTCGGCTCTACCAATGAGGCCGCCCAACCCCGCCCCACAGTGGAGGAATCTATCCGCACCGCCCGATGGTTGCCGCGGACGACGTGGGCTAAGCTTCATGCAAACGGCAAAGGAGCGGCATCCTCCTCCGGCCCGCACAAACAAGAAGTGACCTCACGCCTCCCGGCTTACCTTCCCGACCACAAACAACGAGGTGGAGTACGGTTACCGATCTCGTGACTCGCGCAAAGGAATTGAAAGTGGACAAGGTCCAGATCTTCTGAGATTCCTCGTGTCGTGGTAAACCAGTGTCCTAGATGACACGAGGCCAAGGAGGATCGAATGAAGCAATACCGGTAGAAAGCGAGATCACGACCTCATTCGTACTTCAAGATTCATCATATCCCACGAGGGAAAACAAATTAGCCGACATCCTCGCAGTTAGTCATGGTCATCAACAAGTCCACCAAAGGAGAAGGTTCATTCCAAGCATCATGAGCCCACATCGCATCATCGCCGAGCTGGATGTCTCCCATAAGCGGCCTATCCGGAAGACGCGACTACCTCAAGATCTACTCGCCAAAAAGATGATGGCAAAATCCCGTAAGCACCTCATACACGAGGCGCTCACCGGAAGTCTTACCTTCAACCCTCCCGAGGTGCCTCGGGCCGTAAGGTTCCGACCACGTGCTCAATTAGATTCGCTGCAGGATCTCATGGAAGCACATCGGGTCATGAGCTCTATCAAAGAAGACACCGAGGTCGATATTACCGCCAACCTCATTCAAGATTCGCCGAGCTCGTCACAAAGTGCCCGCGCGCCTTCACCCACACCAAGAAGCTATCCCAGCATCGATCTAAGCACCTACGAGTCCGTGGCCTTCATGCGCGGGGGATCGACATCGCTGGTCCATTCGACCGAGCACCGTGTCGCCGATACTTAGTCGTAGCCGTAAAACTACTTCACAAAACGGGTCAAGTCGGGCCACTTTCGAGTCACACGAGCGTAAAATGCACCTCGTGTGAAAAACATAGTTTGCCGCTTGCATACCGCATGTTCTCGATCTCGACAACGGCACCCGCCTCGTCGACAAAAATTTCAAGGAATGGTGTGAAGAGCTCCGGATCGAGCAACGTTTCACCCTGGCCGCACACCCGCAGCAAATGGTCGACCAAGTGACGAACCGCACGATTGTACAAGGGTTGAAAAAGAGGTTAGACCGAGCTATGGCGATCAAAAATCTCCTCAAGTCCTCCGTCCCACAGACAACACCCTGGACTTCGCATCTGAGAAACACCCTTTAGTTTGGTCTACGGACCGAGGCTGTCATACCGCCGAATCGGTTGCACCGAGCCCGCGGACTCTTCACTTCGACCGTAACGGGAACGAGGAAGACCTACGTGTCAACCTTGATGCTCTCGAGGAGAAACGCGCTCATGGTCATAAACGAAGCCAAATACAAGGGTCGTCGCACGATACTACAACAAGAGGTAAAAGCTCCACACTCCAAGTAGGCGACTCGCCCTCACTAAATAATGAAGCCAAGAGAGCCGAGCGCCTTAACAAGCTAGATCCGACATGGAAGGCCCATACTGCTCACGAGGACCTCGGAAAATGGGCTTACAAGCTAGCTCACCTATCCGTGCACTTATCCCTAACCTGGCATATCACTCATTTAAGGAGGTACTTTACATAGCTTTGATTTCGATCGATCATGTTAGTCCCCTTATTGCTTTGCCGAAGTGCGATGTTATTTACTTTCAATAAACGCTTGTTTTTCCGAATAATATTTCACTGCCTCATCTTACGCTTATGTGAACATCCGCCTAAGTCGGATAACACATAATTAACCTTCACTGAGGACCCTCACGAAGATGACAAACCCACTAAGTAGGGTACTCAACCACGCGTGACGACTCGCAGATTACTCATTGAATTGAACGTCCTTGCAAGCGCATATGCACTACTCATTAAATCGAACGCCTACATGCACGCATACAGTTACTCATTAATTAAAACACCCACATGCCAACGACGCCCGATCGGATCTCGCACAAGCAAGCGCATACAGTTTACTCATTCATTCAAACACCTACATGCCAACGACGCCCGCATCGGATCTCGTATATGTTGGATTTGTATAATCGAAAGCGCTTGGTTGAGCTTGTATACAATGTTTCTCGTTACCACTATTACAATCTCCTATCCGAATCAATACTTGATTGCATATATCCGTGTCCCCTTATCTCATATATAAGTTAGATCATACAAGGTAGAAGATCACGTAAGTCCGTATGATTGGTCGCTTTAATGAGATATAAAAACTTTCACACCGAGACAACTTAAGGACGAGTTGTCGGTTTAGCCGCAAGATAGATGTGTTGACTGACTTAGTTGCTTGTCTATGCCGGTACGCCCCGCACGTATCAAGGATCACAATGAGATGTGTTCTTCTTTCCACCGTCCGTGAAGAACCAAGATCTCGTGACTTCACGATGATCTAAACATCGATAAGGTATTAGGTGAGTATGAGTTGGTCACCATCACTTGACTTGTTATGAGCGAGGTTATATGTTCTAACCCAAGATTCTCCGCATCTCGGGTGGCAAAGGTTTGTATGTCACGCTAGTTATCTCAGACGAGTCACCGTATCCGTTAAGGATGATGACGCCCCTTAAGGAGCTCAAAAGGTTTATTGTACTAAACCCCGCAGTCGAGTTAGCTCAAGCACAATAATAAGGTCGAGTGGTACTACTTAATAAATGAAGTTATTAATCGCTTTAAGCAATGATTGCTATAAATGATTAATGGACGCTCGATATCTTAAATACGGATTCAGAATGTTCAAGTGCAAGCCCGACTCAACTTCGTAATAAAGCGGGTAAGTCAAGATTCTTTCTCTAGTGGCATGATCGAATGTTTATAAATTAATTTATGTTCGCCAACATAAGATAATTAATTTATTCGAGGCCCATCTTTATTCCTCGATTTGATCCCTGGTCGACCCATCCAGCCCGTAGATCGAGAAATCGGCGCCCTATAGCTCTCAAAGGAAAGATTTTATCTCTTTATCCCGCAAGGATATTATTATATTTATGGTATATGCATGATCCTTTCCATATAAGATTATGGTAATAATCCCGAGAGTATGGAAATAATCCCGAGAGTATGGAAATAATCCTAGATTATGGTATTTTTCCATATAGGATTATGGTAATTTCATATAGTATTATGGTAATTTCCATACGGGATTAAGGTAGTGCATTATAAATATAAGGTATGAGATAAAGTCTAAAAAAATGCTCACACAACTAACCTATAATTTTCGCCATCATCCTATCGATACTCGAAAATTGTGAGAGTCGGTGATTTTCCCAGCATTCTCCATAGATCGCCCTCACCGACGCTGGAGATCGGGGCAACCGGATACAGTCCCGTAAGGTCAAAGCACCAGTCTCGACTGCTCGATCCGCTCATCCTGCTCGATCCACCCCGATGCATCCAAAGGTAAACACGAAACCCCTAGTGTGTTGTATTAATTATATAAAAGCATGCTAGGTTTATAATCAATGTATGGTGAATTAAATATCCAAGACGGATCCTCGGCGTAGGGTTAACATATGTTTTCCCTACAATTGGTATCGAGCCCGGGTTCAATTCGCCTGGCGGATTAATTCACGCTGATTATTACGCGCTTTATTAATCAGGATCCGCTGCTCATCGTGGCTCGCTTATTATTTTGTCGGATTTTGTTGTTTCACCACGAAAATCCGTGGTTAGATTAGATTTTATTTTGTAAATCTTATCTCGTAAAAGCAAGAACGTAGACGAAAGAACGAAGAACGAAACGACGGAAAACAGTCTCTCGCAGCCCCCGCGACGGTTTCTGCTGAAGGAAGCCTCGCGGTCGCGAGGGCGATCGCGAGGGGCTGGCGACGGGCGTGGCGTCACAAGACGATCCCCGGCGCCACGCGAAGCGAAGCGAGTGGTCGCGAGATTCGTCGCGGCATAGCGAAGCGAGCGAGCTAGCGGGCGACGGGCACGATTCGCCGAAATCCGGGCGTCATGAGCGTATCGCGGTCGCGAAGCCTACCCGGGTGACGACATCTCTAAGAAATGTTCTACGCCGGGCGTGGCTGCACGCTGGGAGCCGACGGGTCGCTGGTCGCTAAGCGATCGCGAGGTAGCCCACGAGGGACACGCTGGCAAAGCGCGCATGGTCCGGCGCGCGCCCAGATGTATTAATGACCCGCCCGCACCCATTTTTCCACCAACCAGTTTTTTCGCTGTCCGCGTCTGCACGCGAGGCCCATTTGTTGAATCCGTCCGCGCTCGCGCACGCGAGGTCTGCCGGTTAATTGCACTTGTAAATCTATGTAATAGACAGATTTAAATGCGCAGTTTCACGATAGGCCGCGACGAACGTTTTATTTTATTTTTATCGCTCATATGCATGTCGTGGATGTCTAAATTATGCAAGAGAATGCTATGTATGTTTATATTACGCCGACAAACCTAAGTGTTTTACGAATCGACGCGCATAGTAAGCATGCTAGGTTTATCGCGCTTATCGCATATTTTTAGAATTTCACAGCATGTTTTACATGTCGAGTTCTATAGAAAAGCATGCTAGATTACACGATCCGCATGGACAAACCTTTTGAATAAAAAGACTAAGCAAGCAACCCGACAAATTAATTTTTCAAATTAAAATGTCAAGACTTCCACTTTTGATCTCTAAACAAAGCGAGACGACCGTGAGTAAACGCCCACACGCCGGCTTGCTCAGACTGCTTATCATAAGTTTGTTAGATGAGATTTCTAAATAAAACATTTTAAATCTATTGAGTTGGGAGTTTCATGTAAACGCCCACACGCTGCGGCTTGTATGTGCGATTTTCATAAGTTCTGTAGATAGATATAAAATGAGATAACAAAAGAATTTAAATCGGAAGTGTATGGTCCGAGCGAGTATGCCAATTCTAAGAATTCATTTTCTCGTTAAAATTGTGGTCATTGCTTAGACATCACCTCAAGTACAACTTCCCGCCAAGTCCCTTCATGACAGTGATGTGGTCTAGAAGGTCCAATCGTTAATTTCATTCATTGCAAGCGATAAGTTGTCGCGGATTGAAATTAAACGACTAAAAGGTATATTTTAGTCCGGTCGAGGGGTTCATGTGTAAACGCCCACACGCTGCGGCTCGCATGGGATTCCTCGGCGATTGGAGGTTTCAAATTAATATTGTTTTATCAAAAGGTTACAATATTATCATAGGAATTATATGCGATCGATGCTTATGTGTTTACATTATCGCTTCGTGATATGTCTCTTACGCCGATTATCAATATGCTCGCACAAAACTGTTATCCCATCCAAATTTTATCGAGGAAACGAAACATGGAATATGTTCTTATCAAGAACACATGTTTGTTCTCACTACTCCTAAACCCGACGCCCTTATCGACGATCGACTAACGAGCATGCAGAGTCAAGCAGACTTTGGAATAAGTCAAACAATACGGCTAAATGCTATATGATGACTACTATGTCCAAAGGCTTGCAAGCAGCAAAGATCGTTCGATGGTGACGCCGATCGATATTCGTCAAGTCTCGAGTAAGTTTGGGCATCGGATCGACATCCGCCCACACAACGAGAGAATTTTTAACAGTCGGACATTGATAAAAAAAATGACCCAGTTGATCGAATGATGGAATTGAAAATTTTAAACTATAAATATCATTTTAAATTATAAATTATTTGAGCATTATTAATTATATCTTAAATGATTAGGGATATTTTTAAAATTTTCAACTCTCGATATTGTGTCAATTGTACTCTCGTCCATTTTTGCTCTAGAAAATTGATGTGGTTGTCGAATTGCCATGTAGCGATCTATCAATTTTAACTTAAGAAAATTTGTTCTATCAATATTTAACTTAAAAAAACTTACATGACACAACGACCTCCCGGATTGTTAAATACACTGTAGCAATCTAAGAGCCACGTTAACTTTTGGAGCTGAAAAATGGGCGACACAATTGATACAAAATTGAAGTTCGGATTAAAAAACCATTTTGATAACATAGAATATAAATAATAGTGCCAATGTAATTTGGAATTTAAAGAGCTATTTATCCAATTTAAAAGGTGTTTCAAAATATTCAATGGTGAGATAAACTTCTCAATTTTTGGCAACTCATCGACCCGCTGAGGACAACTCCAGTGACAATATGTATCTTGCGTTAATAGATGTGGTAGAGTGTTTTTAACCCCTTATTTATTTTGATGAAAATAGAATTTTATCCTTAATTTCTTTGCTGGAGAAGGATAACCAAGGTCAAGAAATTTGGGTACAAATCTTTGTGAATTTGTTGAAAATATATGCACAAAATGGTAAAATGGCAGCATCAAAGTTGCACACGTACGAAGATTTATCAGTGAAAATATGTCCGACCACAAAAAACAAGGCCATCCACAGTCCTAAATGGACTATTGGGACAAGTCCATTCTTTTAGGTAATCTGCCAAATTTATTTGATTTATTCAAAATGAAATGAAATTGAAGGGTTTTGAACCTTAGAGCTTTTAATTGGTACACATATATATGATTAGTTACAGTCACTACATCACAACCCACATTTGACATTGTATAAGTTAAAATATAAAATATAATATATGTCGGACTTATATGGTCCGAAAATCCCAAAACTCAGTTGGTCCAGGATTATATGTGCAGAATTTTTCCTATTTGATTTTTTCTAATCCGACTCTTTTCAGTAGTATTCTTTTCTTTTATAAAATGGGAGACCAACATCGGAATCCAATCCTATTCCTCAACTAAATAATAATAATAATAATAATAATAATAATAATAATAATAATAATAAGATTGCTCATCGTTAGATGTTTCTAACTTATTAAATTAGTGATTTCTAGTATTTCATCTATAAGTCTTTCGCGTAAGTCTACTATATATAGACACACTAAATTATATAGTGGAACTTTTTATTTTACTTTTTCATTTGGGGGTTTCAAGTGAGTTTTATACCTCTACTATATACACTACACTACATAGTGAGTTTTTCTCCTCTTATTTGTTTTTCAATTTGGGGTTTTCAAGTAAAATACTTCGTTGTGTTTTGTTATTATTTAAATTTGTGTTTTCTGTGTTGGAAATAAAATATAAGATAAAGGGTAAATATCACTTTAAATTACAAACTATTTTGACACTATCAATAATATTTTGTATTATTGGATTTTTCCCTGAACTATATATATATATATATAACTTGTGTCCGTTCATTTTCGCTTGAAAAATGACATAGCTCATCGGGTATGATGGTGTATCTAGCAATTTTTTTAACTTACTTTGCATAAACAATGTCATTGGATTGTTCAACATATCGTGGTGTCAACTTTTGGAACCGAAAAGTGGACAAGGCACGATTGATATAAAATCAACAAATTCAAGATTTTAAAACACATTTACAATAGTTCATGATATAACTAATAATGCCAAAATAATAGATTTTTAAATTGATATTTACTCTAAAATTAAAATGTTTACTATATCTTTAGCACTCAATATGCATTTATTTACTACTCTTCCTCCGTCCACCAAAATAGTTCATTGATTTTGGTGGCAAGTTTAATAAATTGTAATGAGTGTAAAGTAAGTAGTATAAAAAGTGTCTACGAAGATAATAAATGAATATATTAATGGATATTAAGTGTAAAATGTGGGTCATAAGTGGTTTTTGTAAATAAATATATAGATTTAAAGTAAAAATATAAAGTTGATATTTTCAAAAAGGAAAGTGAACATTTTTCATGGACGGACAAAACGGAATTAAATGCATGAATTCGGTGAGAAGGAGTATGATTTATTATAGATCGTATATTAGATTTTAGGCAAAAATGCATTTAAATACATGAACTATATCGCCATACCGTTTTGAACATGAACTTTCAATTTTTACGTAAATACACAAACTTTAACCCGTGTTCAATTTTTCCACGATTCGAGATTCGGCTAAAAAGAAATCGGTGGCGATCGGCGTGGTGGTCTACGTCGACGTGGTGGTCTACGTGGTGGCATCCTTAATTTATAATAAGGCAGGAAAGGCGAAACGCAAAAGCTTCGAAGAATCTTGCTTTTCTATTGTCGCAGTGAGGAGGCTGGAGTTCGTTGTGGTGGTCCTAAGCTTTTGTCTTGCAAATGGCGGACGGTAGGGCTTTTGCTCATTTTTTTTTAACTTATAGCACTTTGTATTTTAGTTATTAGTTGGAAAATGCTTATCATTTTAATTATTGTTGTTTAGTGAAAAGTAGGGTTCAAATCTTTTGTACCAAATTAGGGTTTTAAATTGTTTTGAAATTAAGATTCATATTGTTGAACTTCTGAATTTCTATTATTGAAGTAATGTAATAATTTTTATATTTGGTTGAATCAACTTGCTGACACATTCTCGATGTATATACATCATGGAGGCAAATTCATAGATGTTGGGGTTCTAGGTTTTACTTAGGGGTGATTTTGTAGGAAACATGGGTTTGATCCCGATATGTTTGGATATTTTG
>JAODLM010000694.1:0-210868 GCA_036937905.1 Salvia rosmarinus
AATATCCAAGCACGAGACACGCTTGAACACCTGAGTGGTATCAAGCACTATTAAATATTCTAAAATTTCATCACAAGCTTCATCTAAATCATTATAAGAGAAAAATTTACGATGCCTTTGCTTAGCTTATCATCTTTGATCGGTGAAAAGGTATGAGAGTGGTGATTGAGCAACAATCCTCGGAATCGAGCTATCATGTCTCTTGATGGCATCATAAATCGAGATTTTGAGCTCCTCATTGTTCAATCTAAAAGTTAGATCATCATCCGCACATCAATTAAAGCTCGACCGGTAGCTAGAAAAGGTCGACCAAGATTAATGGTGATTTTTATCTTGAGCAAATCCAAATTACAAAATCGTGCAGAAAGACAAAATCTTGAATTCTTACCGAACATCTTCAACAATTCCTTAGGGTAAGAAATGCAGACACATCGACCATCAATAAGGAGATTGTGGTTGGTTTCATCTCGCCGATCTCCAAACGGTTGAAAATTGATAGTGGCATCAAGTTAATGCTTGCTCCCAAATCGCACAACACGTTGGGAAAGTGTGCTCTCAATCCGCACACCAAAGTAAAGCTCCTGGATCTTTTTGTTCGAGTGACAACTTCCTCCGGATTATAGCACCGCATTCTTGTAGAGGTTGATTGTCTCAAATTTGCCCACTTCTTTTGCTTGCCACCGCATCCTTGAGGAATTTAATATATTCAGCATATCTCGAAGCGCATCAAGGAGATGTATATTGATATTCACTTTCTGAAACATCTCCATAAACGCGGGTGAGCTTAGATCGTATTTTGCTTCCCTGAATCTTTGAGGAAAGGGGTTGTAGGAGTAATGCACGTTTGGTCCTTCACGTCTTGACAGACATCTTCGCGACCATTCTTCTCTAGCCTTCCCTCGCGACCATTCTTGTGGTTTTGCTTACATTTTGCTTGCGATGGAATACGTCTCTAGGTGGGTGGGCGTACTACAACCACCAATGATTCTAAAGTGGTGATTAAGTTCTTGCATAAGAATATTATGTCTCGGTATGTAACTCAGAGAGCTTTGCTCGATGATGGGGAGCCACTTCAATAATAGGTGGTTGTCAAGAATGCTAGCCAAATCTGGTCAAACACAAGATCACGACACCATACCACCCACAAGCTAATGGTCGACAAAGTTGGCAAATAGAGATCAAGAAGATTCTAGAAAGTCCATTGTCAACAAGAAGGATTGGTGAAACATTTAGATGATGCCTTATGGGCACATAGGATGACATACAAAACACCCATTGGTATGTCCCCGTATCGACTTGTGTTTGGGAAATCATGTCATTTGCTGTGGAGATTGAACACAAGGCCTATTAGGCGACACGGAGGATAAATCGAGATTTTTAGTTACTTGGACATGCAGAAGAGAAGGATTGCCGAGTTAGATGAGTGGAGAAATCAAGCATTTGAGAACTCTAGAATCTACAAAGAGAGGCCAAAGCATTTCACGACTTGAACATCGAGAAGAAAGACTTTGCTCACAGGGATGAGGTACTTGTTTACAATTCTCGTGTTCGCTCATTCCCGTGCAAGTTACATCAAAATGGTCGGGCGTATAATCGTTGAAAAGAGTAATCATAATGGCACATTTGAACTTTTCAAAGTGGATGGTAGTCGTTTACAATCAATGGGCATCGATTGAAATTTTATTTTAGACCTCATGGGAAGGAAGTGAGTGAATTGGCTATTTGAGGATCCCAGTGATTGAGGTAATGGTCTAGCTAAAGGCGTTAAATTAAGCCTTGGTTGGGAGGTAACCCAATTATTTTATTTTGTCTTGTTTTGTTTTGTTTTTTATTTCATTGGGTTTTTTCTATTTTGATCTGTTTTTGAGTAGCTTGATTTTGAGTGTAATACCCCGATAATTTTAAGACTTCGATTATTAAGTTCTTTAGCTAAATCGAGGTTTAAGGTTTAGAACGATGATTAATTTTTTTTTTATAACGTCGACGTTTCGACTTTAATTTCGAACGAGAAAAAAATTTAAACGAATGTGGAGAACAAATACAGTTATAAAACGAACCAGATATTTCATACTGGATAAATTATCCAGTCAAAACTACATCATTACTTCTCCACAACTCCATCATTACATTTCCATAATTTCCCTCAACTTTAATCATTTCTCCCACACCCTCATACCCCATTCATGTTGGGTGTAGGGGTGTAAAATGTTTATTCGTGAAGCTATTCTTCGGATCTACCGATAAAAGTTCGTTCGAGTTCGTTTAGTGAGCTCGTTAGCTAAACAAACCAAGCTTGAGCATGATAGTATTCTATTGTTAGCTCGTGAACAAGTTAGTTAAGCGATTTACTTTGAAAATATAAAATTATTAATTAGATATAATTATTTTCTTTCTATAATTAGTAATTATTGTGTTAAATCTCTAACTATTTTTATTTGTTCTAAGAAATCAATAAATATATTGTGTTATTATTGATAAAATAATTTATTTTAAAATAAAATAACCAATATTCTAAACATATATCTAAATTTAGAAAACATTTTTGGATTCGATTAAAATTCTAATAATTTCAAGTGAAATACGAAATATTCGATAAATAAAACTACTTACCGATACTAAACTTAACCAATTTCGAAACGACGATGGTGTTAAATTCTATTTCGGTTCGATTACATCCCTAGTTAGGTGAAAGACGTTACACAGCCCTACCATCTATAATAATCAAGTTCAACAAAAGAGGAGAAGAATCAGTGTATCATTTCACATTCTTACACTGGTGTTTTGTTTACAAAGAAAATGGAAGACCCCAACAACGCCTTACAAACACACACGTTATCCCATTTCAGAAGTTCCATTCCCATATCTCAATTGGATCCCCCACCATTGACAATGAAGAATCAGTAGAGATTTCTATTAGTTCTTGGAGGTAGATTGTCATCACTCTTTTTCTTTCTCTTTTGTTTTCAAATCTCACAGCAACTTAACCCCTTGTTGTGCTCCAGTGTTCGTTCTTCTCTCAACAACAATATTCAAAGTGAAAGAAAGCAAAACAAACTCACAAGGTTTGTATTCATAAACTCAATTTATTTGTTTTACTTTGAATTCGTTTGCATCCGGGCTTCTAGGAAAAACAACAAGAATAAATTCTTTTGAAATGAGATCCTCTGTGTGGTCTAGGCTAGAGAGAGGTAGACGAGAGGGAGACGACGGCGACGCACGTCGCCGGAATCTAGGAAGTCGACGACGACGAGGCATGGGTAGATCGAAGGGGAAGGGTTTCATTTTTTCTTTTGTTTGATTTTCAGATCTGTGTGTGTGTTAGAGAGAAAACGAGAGAGAGAAGAGAGAGGAGAGAAAGCCGTGGCGGCGGTGGCGGCGACCGCGCAGCTCGCCGACCGGCGATGTGGCCGGTCGAAAATGGAGCGGCGGCAGTGCACGAGTGTGTGTTGTGTATGAGTGAGTGCAGAGAGGTGGGAGAGACGAGAGTAAGGGGAGATGGAGGCTAGGGTTTTAATTTTTTTATTTAGTTTGTTTGGGCCTAATACTTTTGGGCCAGAATTATATAATGTTGGGCCTTGAGAAATGGGCCGAAAATAATTGGTTAATTAATTGTGTCTGGGCCTTGATTATGGGTCAAGATAAAAAAATAATAATAGAATGGGCCATGGTAAATTACTATGGGCTTTTATTTAAATTGATTATGGGCTCTAGAATTAAAATAGAGATGGACTTTTAATTAAATAAATGATGGGTTTTTATTCTATTTTGTTGTGGACCGAAATTTGGGCTTACTATCTTGGGCCGAGAATAATCCTGGAGAAATGGGCCGAAAAATAGAATATGGACCTTGGAAATTAAATAAATATTGGGCTTAGTTTTATTTTAATTCCTTGGGTTGAATATTTATACTTGGGCCTATATGACATATGGACTAGAATTAAAATGGTGATTGGACCTAATGTTAGATGGACCAATAATAGAATGAGCCATGGACTTCTTGAATTAAATTAGCATGGGTTTTACTTGAGCTTAGATTTATTTTTAATGTTGGGCCTTAGATTGAATGAAAGATGAACTCTTGGATTAAATAATAATCTAAAGATCAATTAATTATAGTGAGTTAATTAAACTCATGAGATTGAATAAAGTCTATATTTTTTCTATATAACATAATTAATTAATTATGTTAAGGGATAATTTGAAAGTTATTCTTTTAAGTGATTTATGCATGTAATGAGATGGACTTTATGTAAGGAGTGATTTGAATAAATCCTAATTACTGAATATCTAAGATTAATTAAATTAATTTGATTACTTAATCAAATATTATTGGACTTTTTATTTAATCCATTTAATTAAGCTTTAATTATGGATTTACTTAATTAAATTAGATATTTAATTAATTATGAGTTGATTATGTCAAGTAGATACTTAAAAAATATTATTTCTAAGTAATTTAAATTTATAGAATGATTATTAGAAGATGATCAAGTAAGAGAAATTGTATTAATCGCTTAGTATCGATATTGGTTTCTCCGATGAGTATGTGGGACGTGTGAAGGCGAGAAATCGTCGAGGAGATGTTAGTAACGTATGAGGTATTAGAACTCAAATTGTCGATACGCGTTAACAAACGATCGAAGATTAGTTATGAACTTAGATTCATAAATTATACGAAACGACGTGGAGAAACGTTGATGAAAGGAAAGAATGCAACGGCAGTATCGCTATCGTCATGACGAGACGAACCTAATAGGCAAGTATAGATTATTAACTAAGTCGTATCGATAATCTAAAATCATGAAACTCATAAACTCTAAGATTTAAAGATATCGAATTCAAGTAAATCTTAACGATGCTTCTCGAAAGGAATGAATGATGTATTAAATTATATTTCTTACATCGATAAAGTCCGGTGATGGGCGAAATGAAAACGACAAAGGATCACTATCACGTATGTCGAGGAGGTCAATTCTTGGGTGGACTTTTCTTATCCTCAATGATAAAATGCTTTATTTATGATGCTTTCTTGAAATGAAAAGTATTTATTTATGATCTTTCTTTTTGAGAAATAATATTGAAATGATGTCGTGAAATTACACGCCCAAAATATTTATGTTTTATGTATGTATCCTATCAATGTGTTGGTTCAAACAATGAATGATAATGAGGTTGTTGGGTCGCTCCCAACTCATGATGAAAATCAATTCGGATCATGTGCTTCTACCGGATTAACGTAAACATAAGGGTATTGTGTGTTGAAAGTACAATTCTCGATCACGCGACGCAGAGGAGGCCTCGCTTCTACGGCGTTCATGATGATGTTATATGAGGAATGAAAGGATATGGATCATACATACAAACAAAATGCTCGCCAAGTGACGATTTATGAAAATGATGAAATGTTTTAGTAAGCCGCGCCTTTTCAAATAAAACCCGTGTGTCTTATCATGATGGGCGATGTAATTTAAAAATGAAAATGTTTTGGCATAATCCATCGAGTGCATTCTTGTCACCGCATGTTTATTTTAAACGTGCGATTGGTGATGATGGAATGGAGTGGAGTTGAGCGACATTTCTTTTGTCGATGAAAATGGAACGTTTTGGTTCACCTTGAGAATGCATCTTCATATGCATATCTCACACGTTTATTCCGCTGCAACCTCTTTTAAATTTTAGTTAAATGTTGAACTCTTAGTAGTGATTTCAAAATCAACTCTCGTATGTCGATTTTCTCAATTGACCTTCGTATCACTTATGCTTCCGCAATTATTCATGTTCCCTTACCAATGATATGGTTAGAAATCAAATCCTAAAACCCATTTTCTTTCCCGCTTCTTTAATCTAACCCCAAGTCGCGGTCCGACAGGGCAGTCCTTCGGGATTAGCGGAGTCGGGCTGTGACATTGAGTTGGGCGAACAGTGGAGTAGAGTTGAGCAAAAATTTCCGAAGAAATTCCTTTCACGTCTCGCAAACGTCAATTTGAGTTATGTCGCGAGCCAAGTTCGCGAGACCTACAGGCGAGCCCAGCTTCTGACTTACCTCGCGAGACGCCACGAAGCCCAAGTCACGAAGCCCGCACGCGAGCCCAGCCCGCGAGCAGAAAATACATCCACCTCGCGACCCATCATCGCGACTTTTTGTCGCGAGCTCACGCGAGATCTGAGGTAACGCTTACTTGGCGACCCACTATCGCGACCCTTTGTCGTGAGGACGTGTCGCAAGTTCAGGTAAGGGTTTAATTCATGTTCTGAATGCGCCACACTTCTCGTGAACTCTCATCTCGATTTATCCATCTCCTCTCTCGTAAATTCTGTCCAAATTCCAGCACGCGAGGTAAGATTTCAATTTTGGTTTATATTCAGTATTTCAATTGCGCTCGCGAAATCCTTTCCCCTTGCACGCGAGGACAGCTCGCGAGTCGTGAATTTTTTTTTACGAGAGTTAGGACGAAAGAATTGCTAGATTTGTTGAAATTTGCGTATAATTTTCATGGCTTCCCTTTATTGTTCTAGATGTTATTCCCTGCTCATATATGTTATAAATTGGTAATGGAAGCATGGATTCACTTGATTTTCCCGTTGATTTCTATGAATTTTTGTGGAAATTTATTGGAGGAATTATTGGAGATATATTGTTTGAAGTGTTGAATAATTTGTGAATTTAGCATTGTGTGTCTTTTCTTGAAATATTCATATGATATGATCTAGATTTCAATATTGTGCTTAGTGTAAGGATAAAATATTGAGCCATTGAGAAATATATCAATTTGGGGAGTTGAGAAAGTTCATGGGTCTAGATAAAGTATTGTTGCTTAGCCAAACCGATGATTTTCTCTGTTATTTTTATGCATTAGGTCGAGGTTATATTTGTGGAGTATATCTGATTTAATTAAATTTATTGCAGGTATCGCTATGCCGTTTCGCAGAAAGGCTTTAGCCGCAGAAAAAGGGAAAGGAACTATGTCGTCCACATCAGCTCAGACCGAGATCGTTCATGAGTCTCATCCTATGCTACATGATATTACATTGCACACATCAGAATCATATGAGCAGTGGAAAGATTATCTAGATTAGAGATGCGGTCGACTAGATTCATGCATCAAAGGATCTTGCATGATATGGGGATTTTGGATGATGTGATGATGCTCACCCGGGAGTGGGATTCCTCGGAGCATTCACAGAAACTGGTTCACTCACGGATCTCAGCTTTGGAATTCCTATCCACATACCACTTCACGAAGCGAGCGGATATTTTCTCGCATATGAGTTTCCGGCTATGAAATCAAGAACGGAATTATCTTTTGAAGATCTGCGGAGATTATCGAGGACCCCACGAGCCATGTATCTGGAGAAAGTGGGGTGAACATCGAGCCTTTTGGGCACGCTTAGCGTGGATGGAAGTTGAAAAATTTAAAGGATACATCCCACATACATCCTCACCGCATCAATCGAAACCCAAGAATGAGATACTTCCACGGGATGATCACCTCCGCCCCAGGCAGGACAATGCCGAAAAAGTTCAGAGCGCAGATATGCATATTTTAGCGGCCCTGAAGGGCCCACGAGTGTAGCGTATCTCCTAGCGAGCATTTTGAGGCCCAAGCCCAAGTCGAGGGAGCTAGCATCCGCGTGGGAATGATAACCCCAATCGCCACGTATTTCAACGTAGTCCCCACCGACGAGCCAATCACTCGAGAGATCTATCTTGATCGACGAGCCCTCAATTATATGCATTTCTTCAAGCCAAGAAAGGATAGGTTGTTGTGGAAGATCACGCAGACGGTGAAACATGGTACTGAGTGCCGAATGTAGCTCTCACTCGATTAAGCCACGGGTGTCCCAATGATGCATAATATCACGATGAGGACTCCAGAGCATCTAGCGACCCTTCACTGATGTGCCACTGCGTGCGACGACCGGAGGAGGCGGGGAGCAACATAGAGCTCGAGCGGAGGAGGAGGCGCTTACGAGCGAGCGAAGATGAGCTGGCCAGGCGAGAGCACGGCGGGGTCATCAACCGTTCCATATGAGAGCACCGGACTTGATCTATATGCTATGGAGGAACAATTTATGACCGCATTGACATGCGATGCAAAGAGTCGCATGAGTACATAGATGACGGTAGGTGAGGAGCACCTCTATATTGATGAGCGGGTTGATAGCTTGCGAGGAGATATGAGCCAATATCATTTGCTCATGCACAATTTTTGAGGAAGCGACATCAACAAGAGGAAAACGAAGGCGATGGGCAAAGCATGCGCGATACAACGAGCAATATCTCAAGCTCTGCGGGACATGCATAGCTTGGCCATATCATCCACCACCACCTCCGATGAGCTTTGATTTCTTTATCTTCTTGCGCTCTTTGTTTTATCTTTTATGTTTGTTTCTTGTTTGTGTTTGTTTTTTGTTTTGTTTTGTTTTCTGTTTTGGTCAAGTGTACATTTTGGATTGAGTTAAATGACGAGCACCGATGATGAGAATTGTTTTATTAGAAAATCTATTGCAACCGATTTTTGTGAGACGAAGCATGTTATGATTATTGTGAGTATTGAGTCTTTGAGAACTTGATCACACTTTTGAACCTCGTGAGACTTGAGCTTTTGCCATATCTTTTCGCCTTGTTTCTTCTCGTGTGAATAGTTTGAAATAGCACGTGTTTCTCTGAGTTGCTCGGTTCTTTTCGAGGTTGCATTGATGTGCTTAAGAATTATGAGATGATATTAGGCATTCTTTTCTTAGTCTATACACTATCCAAACACTAACTGTTATTTTACTATCTTTTGATGAGCCGTTTGAGCTACCTTATTCTTTCATATAGCCGTGGGTTGGGTTATGTTGTTAGTGAGATTTTGGGTTGCTTGAAATCGAGTGTTGAGAAAAGAAAGGAAAGAAAATTTATGTTGAGAAAGTGATAATAAAAGAAATAATTGCTTACCCATATAAGTTCAAAATAAACTAAATGAAAAAGTTAGCACAAGTGTGCACAGAGAACATAAATGGGTAAGTAACTAGTGTTGTGAGATGTTTATATCATTTATATACTAAAGTGTGGAGTTCTTAAAAGAAAAATGACTTTTTGGTGTAGAGGTTTGCAATGAATTGTGAAAATTTGGGAATTATGTCTTGTGTTTATGATGTTTGTCATTATGGGAGTATAAGTCACTTAGTCCAAATATATCTTACCTTACCAAGAGCCTACATTATAACCTTTATAAGACCTTCTCGATCTTAGTTCTTGAGCACATATTTGAGCAATGGAGAATTAGACGATTTGCAAGCTTATGGTAGATTCCATGTTTTTAAATTTTGAGAGTAAACACGCCCTCCTCGATACACTTGAGTGTTTGAGATTTCTTATATATATATATATCCATGTCGTGAGGATTCAAGTTCGAGAAGGCTTGTCTTATGATGTTTATGATATGTGGAGTTTAATGAAAGACGTTGTAATTTGATTCATTTGAATTGCTCATCGCTTCGGTGCTTATTGCTTTTGTCATTCGACTCTTTGTCTATCGTTGGTCGCCTCTCTTGTTCTAATTTGTTTGAGGACAAACAAAAGGGTAAGTTTAGGGGAGTTGATAAGCCTCATTTTACCGCTTTATTGGGTTATATTTGTCCGCTTTTGATTGATAAATGATTGGTTGAGTGCATTTGTGATATATTTCAATTATCTTGAAAGATATGATGTCGTGTGTAGTTTGTGTTATTTTAGCACAGTTTTGATCTAAAATGGAGGACACACACGCGTGCAAGTTATTTGAAGCTCATGAGTCTTTGTCGCGCCTAAACAAAGCGAGAAGGAAATTTGGAGCTCGCGACCTCTACACGCGAAGACTTCTCGCGATAGTTGATCGCGAGGAAATGCTGAATGTAGGCTGATTTGTGAACTCGCGACCCGGCATCGCGACATACGATCACGACATAAGCTCGCGAAGCCACGTGGAAGGAGAATCGCAACCCAGAATCACGACCTACAATCGCGACATAAACTCGCGAAGCAAGGCGGAAGGAGAGTCGCGACTTAGCATCGCGACTGTTGATCGCGATAGAAGCTCGCGATCTGAACTAAGATTAGGGTTTGAGTATATTCGGGAGGCAGACATCAGAATAGAGATTACACAATTCACGAGATAATAGAGAGCTTTTATTATTCTTTCCACAACAGAACACTTTTGACCTTGGTTTTTATTATGCACGTTTTTTCAGTGAAGTATTGCAGTTGTTTTCATTCCAGTTTCATAGTTTAGTATTAGAGCTCTTATTTACGTCCGGATTCAAGTGTTAAATGATGGAGTCCGATATTTCAGCCCATTACTTGATATTGTGGGCCACGTTTTTTAGTTTTAATTATTTTCGCAGCTCATTTAGATGTTAGATTAAATAGTTTCCTAGTTTAATTAGGTCTCTTATATTAATTAGTTTTCTGTTTTGATTAGGAATCCTTCTTTGACAAGGATTAGAGTTCTTTATTTTCCTGTTTTGATTAGGAATCCTTCTTTGACAAGGATTAGGGTTCTTTATTTTTCGCTTATATAAAGCGCATGTAAGCATCGAAAATATTCACTTTTGATTTACGAATATATGTGAGTTTTATTCTCTCTTCATTAGCTCTTGAATTTTCTTGTGTTTGCCAAGAAATTCAATTATCGACGATGTCGACGAGACATTCATCCTCGTTCGTGTGTCATTCTTCGTCCCCGAGTTCTTTGCGTCAACTATCTAGTTGGGGTATAGGCGAAATCTTGACCTATATCACTTGAGGGTTAGATTCGAGAGGTTTTGGGATATTCCATCTTGTTCGCTCTTCCGTTCGCGGTCGATAGATCCTTCGCACTCGAGGATCGTATCATTTAGCATCGAGCCATTCGTTCGTCATTCATCCGCTCGCTTGTCCATACGTTAAATCGTCCATCCGTTCGCCGTACATCCGCTCGCCTTCCGTGTTTTGTTTCTTTCTTCCGTTTCGCGGCTAGGTTTGTTCATCCGTATCTAGGGTTCTACCATATCCGTGA
This sequence comes from Salvia rosmarinus, assembly GCA_036937905.1. Lineage (NCBI taxonomy): Eukaryota > Viridiplantae > Streptophyta > Magnoliopsida > Lamiales > Lamiaceae > Salvia > Salvia rosmarinus. The sequence goes on from JAODLM010000694.1 coordinate 11,022, forward strand.
TCTTATCCATATCGTTATCATACATTATCCATATCATTATCCATATCGTTGTCCCTATCATTATACATATCATTATCCACATCGTTATCCCTATCATCATACATATCGTCATCCATATCATACATTATCCATATCATTTGGGCTATCATTATCCATATCAATATCCGTATCATTATTTTTTCATTCTTGAGATTTTTCGAATCTACGTTACGTGAGGATTAGTGATACACGAGTCGAGTGACTCATTTGAGTGATACACGAGCGTTAAGTGAGTTGGTGAGGTTCATGTTATTTTTCTTTTCTAACATTTTCTGCAAAGAATGTCAGAAGGTGGAGTCGGATGGGTCATGTCATAAGGACGACGATGATTCTATCGATCGTCACACAAAATTCATGATGGAGGCCTCATGCTCGAATTGGGAACGATAATCACAAAAGAGATGGAAGAGCCGCATGATTGAATCAATGCACTTGAGGAGAGACCTCGTGAGAAGAGCGGCGTCGGCTAGATCCTGTGTGTATCAACGAGGTGGAGGACGAAGAGAAGCAGAGGCGAAATTTTCATCGAGATAATAGATACGAAGAGGTCAAAATGAGGAATATGAGTTTCAGTTTTGATGAAAGGCGGCTAGAGGAAGAGATCGAGAAGATAACAATCGAGCAACATCAAGATGAACATTCCTTCTTTTCAAGGGAAAATGATCTGAATTATACTTGGAGTGGGAGAAAGTTGGAGCTCATATTTGATTGCCATAATTATTCCGAGCTCGAAGGTGAAGTTAGTAGCAATAGAGTTCTCGATTATGCACTTGTTTGGTGGGATCGGTTAGTGAGTAGTAGGAGGATGAATCGAGAGCGACTATCCACACATGGGACGAGATGAAGGTCATGATGAGGAAGCGATTTGTGCCTAATCATTATTATCGTGAGTCGTCTAATAAATTACGAATTTGAGACAAGTAGAGGAGTGTGGATGACTACTTGAGGAGATGGAAGTAGCTATGATACGAGCCAAGATTGTTGAAGATAGAGGCGACTATGGCAAGATTTTTGTCGGATTGAATTGGGAGATTCGCAATGGGTGGAGTTGCAACATTATGTCGAGTTGGAGGATATGGTTCACATGGCTATAAAGATTGAGAACCAACTCGAGAGGAGGGTAATGGCGGTGACACGAAGCAAAATCACCCAATTGAGGCGGCCTCAAAATGTTAGTGGTTCTTCATCAAGAGGAACCAATGGAAGAAAGATGAGCATCCGAATGGGGAAGTGGTCGTTTGAAAAGCCAAGAACAGATCCTACGAGTTACACAACTCAAGCCAACCCCGACGGTGCCGAAACCGTGATTTGAAGTGTTTTACTTGTCATGGAATTTGACATATTGCTAGAGAGTGTACGAATAAGAGGTGATGATCATTCGGGATGATGGAGAGGTGGTGACCGATGATGAAGGAGAGGCTACTAATCCGAGAGATGCCACCTTGAGGATTCCGATGTTGAAGAGATTGAAGCACCTGGATGCACTCATTTTGTTGCTAAGAGAGCTTTGAGTGTACGTAATCCGATGGTGATCTGAGCAACGAGATAACATCTTTCATACGAGGTGTCATGTCGAAGATAAGGTGTGGGCGTGATCATTGATGGTGGGAGTTGTACCAATGCGCTAGCATGACCATGGTTGAGAAGTTAGGGCTACCATTAGTGAAACATCCTAAGCCATATCGGTTGCGGTGGTGAATGATAGTGGCATTGTCAAGGTGACGGCAAGTGAAGATTCCATTTCGCATTGGAAAGTATGAGGATGAAGTTCTTTGTGATGCGATTCCGATGCGAGCAAGTCATATACTATTGGGACGACTGTGGCGGTTTGATAGAAAAGTGAAGCATAATGGCTTTACGAACAAATACTCCCTCGAGTTCAATCAAAGAAAGTGTCACTTGTTCCTCTTACTCCAAAACAAGTTTATGAGGATCAAGTGTTGTTGCAAAAAAGTCGAAGTTGGTGAAGTCGGTTGGGCAGTGATAGATGTAAGGAGAAAGGAGTAATCCAAAAGTCTTGTCTTGCGAGGGCTAGTGATTTGAAGTGGGTGGTGAATAAGGAAAAGCCATCGGTTGATATAGGTGACGACTTGGATTTGAGGACAAATCCTTCTCAGAGAGGGAATGATGGAGTCCGATATTTCACCCATTACTTGATATTGTGGGCCACGTTTTTAGTTTTAATTATTTTCGCATTTCGTTTAGATGTTAGATTAAATAGTTTCCTAGTTTAATTAGGTCTCTTATATTAATTAGTTTCTGTTTTGATTAGGAATCCTTCTTTGACAAGGATTAGAGTTCTTTATTTTCTGTTTTGATTAGGAATCCTTCTTTGACAAGGATTAGGGTTCTTTATTTTTCGCCTATATAAAGGGCATGGCATCTGAAAATATTCACTTTTGATTTACGAATATATGTGAGTTTTATTCTCTCTTCATTAGCTCTTGAATTTTCTTGTGTTTGCCAAGAAATTCAATTATCGACGATCGACGAGACATCCATCCTCGTTAGTGTGTCATTCATCGTCCCCGAGTTGTCAATCGACTATCTAGTTGGGGTATAGGCGAAATCTTGACCTATATCACTTGAGGTTAGATTCAGAGGTTTTGAGATATTCCATCTTGTTCGTTCTTCCGTTCGCGTGTCGATAGATCCTTCGTACCAGCGAGGATCGTATCAACTTTGTTCATCGTGGAATCATACGGTTTTATCTATTTATTTCAATTCATGTCATCTTTAATTATTTATTGCTTTGATAATTTAATTATGAGTAGCTAAATTCCGTATTGATCCTGGGGTTTGTATGTCTGACTAGATTCGTATAATTTATCTGTTGATACTGTTTTGCCGTCCCTTCATGATTTATAAATCTTAGCTTTAATTCTCATGTGTTGGCATTTGATCAATATCTATGCATGCTAGTTATGTGATTAATGTTTTGGCGGAATTAATTGCATAATCGATATCTGAAATTTATAATACAGTTTTTACCTTGAGTCCCGACGGAGATAGGTGCACTGTAGGAGGTTATATCTTTGTGTACTTTTGGTAATTGGCTTACTTCTCTTGAGACCCGACGAAGATAGAGTTTAGGCTAACCTACTACTATAGGCTGTCCTGGCGGAAACTATAGTTACATTAGTGATCCTTCATCTGAATGTGGATTAAATTGGTGAACAGATTAATAGGTTAATTGTGTGAATCTGGTTAGGTTAAGTACATCCCTATGATCAGTCTTTTATATCTGTTTTTATTCATATCTTTATTTTCGAGTCTAGTTTTATAATTTTCTCTCTTGATATTTTGTTGCTTGGATAATAATAAAGATTCTGTGTTAATTAATTGCTGTGTTCTCGAGTCGCAGTCCCTGTGGATACGATATATATATACTTGTTGTTTACTATCATTTATTTGGTAGGAATATTAGCGATCAATTATTAGTACGTAATGAAAAATACTTATGTTCGACATATACTTTAAACTTTCAATAACTATATATGTATTTATATAGGGTGTTTGGTTGAGTTTAAATTGTAAGTTGTTTATAAATTTATAAACTCTTGAGAAGTGTTTGACCAATTAAGTTCATAAATAATTTTTAAGTTGTGAAAATAAGTTACAATAGCTTATAAACTCTCCAAAAAAATAAGTTTCTTAAACCTAACTTATGTTTCATAAGTTTATAAGCAATACTCCCCTCGTCCACCGAATTTAGTCTGTATTCCTTTTGGGGTCGTCCCCCCAACTTGACTTATTTCCTTTTTAAGAAATATTTATATCTTCAACATATGGGTCATATCTATTTTTTATTCTTTTAATCACTTTATACCATTCTTCTAAATAACCGTATCGAAATAAAAAAATAAACCGTGTTTTGTAGGGCGGAGGGAGTAATAAATTTACAAAAGTAATCCTATTTTGATTTGTTATTTCTAACAGATTATAAGATGTTGGAATAAGATCTAATAGATTATAAATTCTCCCAAAAAATAAGTTCCTTAAACACAACTTATTTTTTCGTAAACTTATAAGCAATAATAATTCTGCAAAAGTAACTCTACTATGATTTGTTATTTTCAATATTATATCTTTCCAATTTTATTTTATTTTTTAATTTTATTTCTATAACTAACAATCATTTTTCTAGTTTATAAGCTCTTAAAATATCCTATAAGTTAGTGGAGCTTATAAGTTCTTCAAAATAAGCTTGTCCAATTCTCTCTTACTAATTAGTCCAGTTTTATCGTGAGAACGTGAGAACCAAAAAATGATGAATTTGGTGTGAAAATTGATGAATTCAAAAGGAAAGTTCATGAATCCAAAAAAATAGATTTTTCGCTCCTCATGGGATTTGAACTCTGGGTGAAAATTCCAAAGTTTTTGTTTCAGTAACTTTTCCAGCGAACATTAATTTTCATGGAGAATTCATTTTGTTCATAACGAATTTTCATGGTTGTTAGTTCTCACGTTAAAAATTATTCTTATTTGAATCTCATTCTATATATATATATATTAATGAGCATACGACATATAATAAGTTAAATGCAAGATAGAAAAGTCATCTTGCAAAACAGAATGTGTTAAATGGGCTTGGCCCATCGGTAGAAATTTATTATCGATGGCCTCTTCTCACTATTTGCTATAATATTCGTTTTATAAATTATTAGTTTGCACAGTCTAATCAAATTTGTATGTATCATTTTATTATTTATAGATAATCCAGCGAATCCAACTACAATTGGCAACATATACTGCATCACATGCACCAATCGGTTAAATTTATGGGCCACAGTGAATTTATTGCTAATAAATATAAGTGTCCAATTATTACGTGAACAAAAGCAAAAACATTAAAAATCTGTGCCTACCCCAACGTTCCCAACCTCTATTATTACTACACTTGTTATTTTCGTTTGAGAATGCATTATTTCCAAATTGCTCTTAATTTACTTTACAATTTTATATTCGCTTAATCTTTAATTAACAAAGACGAAGAATGACTTGACTCACTAATTCTTCATCTAGAAAAAGAAATAAAAAAAATTCTTCGGCATGACTTTCGTTGCAACTTTTTTTTTTTTTTGGGATAGTTTCTGTCCAAAAATTATTTATTTTCAATATTTAAAAGGCACTAAATTAAAAGATGAGCGACACGTGGCTCAATTGTAGCCTCATTTAATGTGAAAATGCATCTACTTTACATTAATGGGCGTCTAATTTTCTTCTACCTTTGCAAAAGAATGTTCCATTATTTCACTCCTTTAAATACTGAAACACCATTTTATGCACTCAGAAATATATCCAGTTTTAATTTAGTGTCCCAACTTATCGGAACAGGCTTCAATTTATGAAGTTCAATAAAAAAGCAATATTTTCTCCACACCCCAAAATTGTTTATTCGATATTCGGCTCTATTTTCTAAGCACATGAATATTTCTATATGGGATCTGACAGCAATCAGAGTATTTTGCTAACTCATAAAGATTTTCGTGAGATATTTATTTAAATGTTTATGAGATATTATATAGAACTATAAGTGGTTTTATAGTGAAATTTAAAGTTTTTTATTTGTAATTGGGGATTATGAAACTTGCCCGTTCAACAATTCTTTTATGAACCATCTCACTAATTCATCGGGCTAATATATGAGATGTGGGGTCAATTTAAATTAAAAATAGGATGTCTACATTTCAAATTAGTTTAACTTTTTATAGAAGTGATAATTTATGACCTAAACATATGTCCATCTCAAAATTTTGATACAAAAAATGGTTTCAAAACTCTCAAGTCTAATGGTCATTTAACTTTGGATTCAATCGAACGTCGCAAATAATTCTTGATACGAGTTAACTCAAATCTTTTTTATAAATAATAATATGATTGTTATACATATTTTGTAAAAAGTTGGAAAAATAGTTGATTAAGTACAGACATAATCAACTTCTTCATAAATTTATGTATCCAAGATAAACTCATAACTTTTTGTAAATTCTCACAATATTTTAATGAAGTAATGAAGTCATTCTAAACATATGGGACAATTTAGTGTTTTACATCTGACATTGTTGCATCATGCATGAAACAGCCCACTCTAGCATGCATTAAATAACACAATTCTGCTTATTGTCCAAAAATACCTCATCAACTGCCTAATTTAATAACTCATAATAATAAAAAAATGAGAAAAACAATTTCAAAATATTAAATATTTCTAATTTGTTATCATCAAAATGGGCAATGAATATTACATAGAGAAAATGTTTTTATTGAACTTGTAAAGGTCATTGTGTTGAGATAATTCACCTCAAATGTGGAGTATGAGTGAGCAAAAAATCCGAAAACCGAATATCAAATTCGAACCAAACCAAAATTTAAAATTTGATTTGGATTTTTTGGATTTTCGGACGGATTGAAATTTTTCAAAATTTGGATTTTTGGATCGGATCGGATTTTTAAATCCAAAAAAATCCGAAAATCCGAATTATATATAATTTATATGAAATAATATTTTATTTAAATATTTTTAGATTTAATATAAATATATATAAGAATTAACAAAAATTGGTTTCGGATTTTCGGTTTTTTCATAATTTCAGAATTTTCGGTTTGGTTCGAATTTTTTAATAAAAAATAGGATTTCCGAATTTCGGATATTCGGTTCAGATCGAATTTTCTCTCTCTCAAAATTTGGATTTTTCGGATCGGTTCGGATTAGGCAAAAATCCGAATCGAAATCCGAATGCTCACCCCTAATGTGGAGTGGTCATGATATAGTGTACTATATAATTCACAAAATATTGTCGACAATATTGTAAGTATTATTGCAACATTGTTGAAGACTTTGGCATAAGCAAAGTTTCAAGTGCACACCATGTTTTACAGTATTGTGGTGGTTGCAAGATTTTGTCAGCCGACTCATATGGATTTCATTCTACGATTGCGGTTATAGGGGAAGACTTTTGCAGCTCGATTCATCTATAGATTGAGTTGAATTCTGTAGATGAATGTGTGCAAGAGTTGTGCAATCATCATAACTAGTGAGATAAAAACAAGAGAGTTTGGTGAGTGCATATAAGAGAAGAAATGTGAGAAAAAATCGTAGAGAATTTTCAACCCTCTTAAAAAAATAGCCCAGACCTCTTGTGGTTTCTGAGTTATTTAACTTGAGATATTTGTGGTTTTCCCTATTCAATCTAGAGATAATTTGTAAGCCTACTATACGGTCTCATGATTTTTCCTAATTTAGGTTTTCCACGTAAAATTCCTTGTCTCAAATTTTATATTCGCAACAAATTGTTTTCTTGGTTTTGTCCCATTTTGAATCAAGCAAGCGGAAATGAATTATCATGGTTCCATTGTGCAATTGTCATTTATTTTGGCAATCCTCTTTGATATTTTTCCCAACAAATGGCCATCTTTTTCCAACAAGTGTTATCGAGCTTCTTGGTTAAAGAGGTGTGGATTAAAAATGGAGGAATCATCTCGCTATGCGGTATGTTCAAATTGAGATGATCAAATTACTCAATTTGGAAAGCAAGCATGTTGGATCTCCTCTATTGTAAGAATCTCTATCTGCTCTTACATAGAGATGATGTCAAACCAAAAGATATCGGTGATAATGAGTGAATCATCATGCATTAGAAAAATTGTTGGTTATATTCGCGCTTTATTGAACATAGTATTTTCCATCATTTTCTAACAAGGAAAATTGGATGATCTTTGGAAGAAAATGGAAGCTACGATTGAGAGGAAAATGCCTTAAACAAAGCATCCATTGTCAGGAAGATTCTAAGATTATGGTATACGAAGAGTGCCAACATGATGGAGCACCTTAATGCATATCAGGGTCTTATAAACTCAGTCATCAACATGGACATTTCTCTTGATGATAAAATTGTAGCCTTGTTGCTACTCAATTTGTTGTTGGATAGTTGGGACACTCTTGTGGTGTCAATAAGCAACTAGCTCCTAACAGAGCGCTAATCTTGCGAGATGGTCAAAGATTGTCTTCTTAATGAAGAATCCAGAAGAAAAGAGCATGACCATTCTTCTAATACAAAGACGTTGGTTCTTGAAAATGGTAATCGAGGAGAAGTAAAAGTTGGAGCTCTCAACACACGAGAGATAAATTTGGGGAAGTCTAAACCTAGAAAGACTTCAAATGTCATTATTGTGGTGGTCCAAACCACCGAGAGGAGACGTAGAAAGAAGAAAGAGAAGGAAATCGTGGAAATAACGAAAATGTTGGAAAGACACAACAACACTTGCAATGATGGCGAAGTTGTCATAGTTTGTGATGTCGATGATGCCGTGTGAGTTCGCGTGCCAATGCATGCATCGATCGTTGATTCGGTGTATCATATCACATCACACCACATCGTGATATGTTTACAGACTACACAGGTGGAAGCTTTGGCAAAGTTAGAATGGCCAATCATGGTATGACAAAAGTTGTTAGTATATGAGACATTGTCCTGCTTACTGACACGAGATGTAAACTTATCTTGAAAGATATCTGACATGTTCCTGATATCAGACTCAATATTATTTCCACAGGCAAACTCGATGAAATGGTTACATCAACCATTTCGACGAAGAACAGTGGAAACTAATCAAAGGCTCCCTTATTGCTGCAAAATGTAGAAAGCAGAATTTGTTCTACCTAATGCATGCATTGTGATAATGCAAAGGTGAACACAGTCATCAAAAGTTTGTCCATTGAGATATGGCATAAGCGGCTCGGACATTTGAGCCAAAAAGGTTTAGAGATCTTGGCAAAATGAAACATCATCCTTGAGAAAAAAATGAGTGCACTTGGATACCTATGTTGATTGTTTGGCTGACGAAGAACACAGAGTAGTACCCAAAAGCTTCTCTTCCTCAAGAAGAGCTTAGCCTATTGATTTGGTGCAAACAGATTTGTGCTACATGAATGACAGAACTCTTGGTGGAGTATTGTATTTCGTCATTTTCATTGACGATTATTCGACAATCTGGTGTTTTGTATTGAAAACTAAAGATCAAACATTGGAGATCTTTAAGCATTTTCAATCAAAAGTTGAGAGAGAAACGGGAAGGAAGCTGAAGTGTGTTCGTGCAGACAACAACGGTGAATACCAAGACCCATTTGAGAAACACTACAAGAACCATGGTATCAAGCTTGAGAAGAACGTCCCCATAAGCCCTCAGCATAATGGTGGCAGAGAGGATGAACAGAACAATTTGTGAAATAATCAAATGCATGTTGTCATACTCTAAATTGCCAAAATCCTTTTGGGTTAAAGCTATGAGGACTGCAGTTGACCTAATCAATCTTTCCCCATCAACCCTTTTGGGTGGTGATGTTCCAAACCGAGTTTGGACTAGGAAAGAGATGTCTTACAAACACTTGAGGGTGTTTGGCTACAGAGTTTTTTTGTACATTCCAAAATATGAAAGATTCAAGCTTGATGACAAAGACCAAACAATTTATCTTCTTGGGATATGCCCATGAAGAGTTTGGTTACAGATTGTAGGACCCAGTTAACAAAAAGTTCATAAGAAGTATGGATGTCGTATTCCTTGTGAATCAAGTACCTGATGATAGCAAAGATAAACCTAAAGCCAAGTCAGAAGTTCTTGTTAACTTAGATCTAGTTCATTCTTCGATACTCCAGGATTACAGCGGAGATACCCAACCAGAGTACGGAAATCCGGTTCACGACGTAACATGTGATGATAAAATTCCATCTTCACAAGATGATATCCCTCATGTTAGAAGGTCGACCAGAGAAAGACAACCTTTCACCAAATATAGCCTACGTGCGTATGTAATGCTAACTAATGGAGGAGAGCCGCGTAGTTTTGGAGAAGCCATGGCGCACGACCAAAAATAAAAGTGGTTAGAATCCATGAAGGAGGAGATGAACTCCTTATTCGAAAATCACACCTATGACTTAGTGAAGTTACCAACCGATAAGAGGCCACTGAAAAATAAGTAGGTCTATAGACTGAATGATGATAAGCTAAGCTTACAACCAAGGTACAAGACAAGACTGGTTGTGAAGGGTTTCAGTCAGAAGAAAAGTGTTGATTTCGATGATATTTTCTCACCAGTGGTTAAGATATCTTCAATCAGAGTTGTGCTCGCGATTACTGTCAGCTTGGACCTGGAGATCGCAACTTGATGTGAAGACTGCATTTCTACATGGAGATTTGGACAAAAAAATCTACATGAGCCAACCTGAAGGGTTTGAAATCAAATAACAAGAGAATCTTGTATATAGGTTGAAGAAGAGCTTGTATGGATTGAAACAAGCTCCTAATATATGGTACATGAAGTTTGAGTCCTTCATGTCAACCCATGACTACAACAGAACCACCTCAAACGACTGTGTTTTCTTTAAGAAGTTCACATGAGGTGATTTCATTATATTGTTAGTCCACGTTGACGATATGTTGATTGTAAGCCATGATGCCCAGCAAAACTGAAAAGCTGAGGAAAGAGCTAAGCAAGTCTTTTGCAATGAAAGACTTTGGTGTGGCTAAGCATATCTTTGGAATGAAGATCTTCAGGGATAGAAAGAGCAAAAAGCTCTGGTTATCTCAAGAACAATACATTGAGAAAGTTCTTGCAAGATTCAGTATGGGCAAGTCGAAGCCAGTCACTACTCCACTTGCGGGTCACATGAAGCTAAACTCAACGTAATGCTTGACAAATGAGATAGAATAAAAAGATGCAAAATGTATCATACACATTCACGTTTGGTAGTTTAATGTATGTTATGGTATGCATTAGACCTGATATTGCTCATGTAGTTGGTGTAGTTAGTTGTTTTCTCTCTAACCCTGGAAAATAACATTGGTTAGCAGTGAAATGGATATTTAGGTACCTCAGAGGCACTTCTAGAATTTTTTTGAAGTTTGGTGATAACCATATCCAACTATATGGTTATACGAATACAAACATGGCTGGTGATGTTGATTCTAGAAAATCCACATCGGGATGATTGATAAGACTTGAAGGAGGAGCTTCTCGTGGCAATCGAATCTTAAAAAATGTGTGGCGTTATCCACAACGAAAGCTGAGTACATAGTTGCGATGGAAGCTTGTAAAGAGGCATTGTGGTTGAAGAAGTTTCTATAGGAACTGGACTTGAAGGAAGAGAAGTATGTGCTTTTACTGTTACAGTGAAAGCGCAATTCACTTGAGCAAGAATTCGAATTTTCACTCAAGATCGAAGCATATTGATGTGGGATATCACTGGATTCGAGATGCATTTGAAAGAAATTTATTACATCTTTAAAAGGTCTACAACGACGATAATGGTGCCAATATGCTTACTAAGTCCTTTCCCCGAGATAAGCTTGAGATCTGCAAACGTGAAGCGGGTCTAGTTGAACCTCCACATAAGGTGGAGGGGAGAATTGTTGAGATAATCCACCTGAAATGTGGAGTGGTCCCACAAGCATGATATAGTTGACCACACAATTCATACAATATTGTAAATAGTTATGTAATTATTAGTGCAGCATTTTTGAAGACTTTGGCAGAAGCAAAGTTTCAAGCGCACACCATGTTTCACGGTATTGTGTTGGCTGCAAGATTTTGTCAGCCTCCTTCTATGTATTTCATTCTACAATTGCAGCTATAGGGGACGAGATTTGCAACTCGATTCATCTATAAATTGAGCTCAATTCTGTCGATAAATGTGTGCAAGAGTTGTACAATCAATACAACTAGTGAGACAAAAACAATAGAGAGTTTGGTGAGTGCATTTGAGAGAAGAATTATGAGAAAAATTCGTAGAGAATTTTCATCTATCTTGAAATAATAGCCCAGTCCTCTTGTGGTTTTCGAGTTATTTAACTTGAGATATTTGTGGTTTCTCTTATTCAGTCTAGAGAGAATTTGTAACCTTACTATATACATAGTGAAAAATTTATAGACTTTGGTCTCGTGGTTTGAATAGTGGTGACAGGAAACATTGTATACAAGTTCAACCAATCTACTTTGAATATACAAATCCAACAAACTTTTATCATCCAAGATACGGAGAATCTTGGGTTATCACATGTAACTCTCATCCATAACAAGTCAAAGTGATGGTCAGTAACTCATATTCACCTTAAACCTTATCGAGATTTAGATCAACGTAATGTCACCAAGATCTAGATTCTTCATGAAGATCAGATAGACCATGATCCATCAATACGTCAAACGTACCAACATAGACAAGCAACCAAGTCAAGTTACTTCTTATCTGTACTGCAGCCTATACCGATAACTCGTCCTCAAGTTGTCTCAGCTGTGATCATTTTTATATCTCAACTAGCTTAACCAATCATACAAACTTCTGTGGTCTTCTACACACTGTATGATCTAACTTTTGTATGAGATAATGTGATAATATATGCAATCAAGTAAACAATTTATATAGAAGATCAAAATAGTGGTAATAGGAAAAATTGTATACAAGTTCATCCAATCTGCTTTCAGTATAAAAATCCAACAGGTTTTCTCAATTTGGATTTTTCAAGTAAAAATTCCTTGTCTCACATTTTATATTATGCACTAAATTTGTTTTCTTGGTTTGGTTCCATTTTTCAATCCAGCAAACGGGGAAGGAATTAACCTGGTAAGTGTGAGATAACAACACCGATAAATGTAAAACTAGAGCATTTAGTCATTTATGATCCAACAAAGCAAAACAATGCTACATGTTCCAATTATCATCCTAGTTGCTAAGTATCGAAAATGTGCCTAATTACTCGATAATTATAAGAAATACATGTTCATTTGGGGTTTTATTGATAACTAAATTTAAATGTTCGATTTGCATTCAGAATATTTTGTGATTATTATTTAACTTTTTATCGGTAACACTATCATCTTTTGATTTCATGGAAGGAAAATTACAAAATTATAAATGTAGCATCGAATAAATTAGATATAATGGAATGTACAATATATATATATATATATATATATATATATATATATATATATATATATATATATATATATATACTAGTTTGTAACCCATCGAAATTCGATGGGAATTATTTATCTCCATGATGTATAAGTACTCTTATTTAATAAATTAATTAATAATGATTTTGAAGTGGCATCGAAATTTACATTACGTCAAATTGTTATTAAAAAAAATAAGTGAATGTTACATGACAAATTATAAGGAACATCTTATCAAATAAAGAAAACTCAAATGTTGTAGATAGGTCACTTACAATTAGATGTGCAATGAGTTTACTAAAATTATAATTGATCTCTTGAACAATGTTGTCCGGAAAATCAAATCTCAATCCTAGAATATTTCCAAAGAAGAAAAGAATATATCGCTTTGGGACATGAATTACTTTATCTTGCACTTTAGAAAATCAAAGAGAAGAAATAATATGGATTAGAAATACCTCACGAATGTCAATAACAAAAGATATGTCAAGAAGATAAAGAAAGTTATATTGTAATTACCTTACAATTGATCGAAAATTTCATCGTACACAACGTTAGTTGTATTGTTGTACGTTTGACCCTCCTATCACATATTAAAACTTTGAGACCCTTTTTGCTAGTGACTCGTGAGATTGCAACATATAATTGTCCATGGCTAAATACTGTTTTCGATAGGTATAGACCTACGTTTGAAAGAGACTGGCCCTGGCTCTTATTTATTGTCATGGCATAGCAAACACTCAAGGAGAACTGTCTCCTTTGGAATCGAATCGAAAATTTAGTGAAATCCGACGGGCTCATGATCATTCTTGCAATAGGAAACTTCTTGCCTGCATTATTTCCTGAAATCAGTTTGGCTTCAATCACGCGATTCCCAAATTTAGTTACTATCATCCTATTGCCATTATAGAGCTCATTTGGACAGAAGATTGCGTAGCAAGAAATCAGTATGTTTTTTCTCTAGTGTCTTTCTTCTCAAATTTCGTCTCTACTAAATGCAGAACAAAATTCCCATACAAACTCTGCATTTTATCCATAAATTTCAGGTTTAAGCAACGATTTCTAACTATGTTGTAGAATTCAAAAGTGATTAAAAATATGCATTAACAATAGCAATAGTGATGAGGGTGATGTACCAATAAACCAAAATAACTCTAAATCAAAAATAATCCGCAATATTTTAATGTTTGCTATGTATGAGCATTGCTTCTCTATGTATACATACTGATGTTTTTATATGCATACATTAATGTTTGCTATATTATTACAGAACTGTTTTTTTTTTTTTACAAACATAAATCATACAACAATCAAGTCAAAAATGTTTTTTAATTAATTAACAAAGGAGAGAGAAAAAAAAATCGATCTTCACCTATCATTGAAAAATGCTTCCTAATTACAATGTGTATTGATGATCATGATAGAACCGAATACAACATTTATTATTTCCAAAGAATTCAAAACGATGCACATCTTGTCCCAAAAAAGATAGTTATTGCTTTCCATTTCATTAATTGAGCTAATTATTAATTAATCTAGGAACAAATTAACGTGTTCGAACTCCTAAACGTGTAGAACTCTACCCCCTATTTTAAATAACATTAAAAGAAATATTATAGGCTAGTAGGGTACTTAATATTTTAGTCAATCTGACTCAAAAAATAAATATATAATTATAACTTTAAATTTCGATGCCCACTTTATCAAAAAAATATCCCGAATTATCTAGTACAATTTTGCACAAATTGTGAATTGTTGGCATAAAAACATAAAAGCTGGGCTTTTCTACTCAAATAAGATCTCGCTTCTAACAACAATTCCGAGCTTCATAACATTTATTAAACAAATTCTAATTAAATTTCAGAAAGAAAATTGAAATTGATAAACAATATATCAAGTATATATGCGTACTCTGTCGGAAGCAGATGGAGAAGACTCTTCACCTATATTCCATTAGAAGTAACCTTCACCAAATCCAACTCTTTCATTACCTTTGTCTCGTGAGAAAAACTAAGAGGGTGTTTGGCTGAGCTTATAAGCACTTTAAAACAATTATAAAATTGCTTAGGAGCTTATAATTTGTTGTAAAGTGTTTGGCAAAATAAGCTCTAAACGAACATAATTTGTGAAAATAAGCTCCAACAGCTTATAAGCTCCCATATAAATAAGTTGGTCAACCATAACTTATTTTTTCATAAACTTATAAGAAATCATGAATTTACCAAAATAACCTTATTATAGTTCGTTATTTCCTACACATACATTATCAACTTTACCTCTCGTCAATTTTATCTCTCTAACTATAATTTTCTCTCTCAACTCACGATTCTTTCTCTAGCTTATAAGATCAATTATCCAAACATTTTAACAACTTATAAGTATTTGAGACATTACCTCTTATAAGCTCTTGAAACATCTTATAAGCTCTTGGAGCTTATAAGCTCTCTAAAATAAGCTTAGTCAAAACCCCCTAAATGTGCAAGAGAAAACATTATTATAATTCATGAATTTGTAGATGGACATCTAGGTTATAAGGTTTCCTTTTCAAGTTACTCCTTAAAAAATGAAAGTTTTTTGATTGATCAATTATAAGAATTATAATTGTATGATTATATAACTTTCCTAACCAAAAATATTTAGTCTTAATATATCAAAAGTAGACTTTTCTAACCAAAATTATTTTGATTAAAATATAACTGAACTTTTCCAAAAAAAATTGATTTGGTTGTATTCATTACTAAGTAGGGAATATATAATACACGTTTACTTTTCAAACAAAATTGATTTGGTTGCAATCAATTTCAAGTTTAATTAAAAGAGAAAAACTTGGGTGAGCTCCGCCTCACCGTGAGCTCTCCCTTGTTTTTTGTTAAAATAATTATATATTAATTATGATAAGTAATGATAATTAGATTTTGTTAATTTATAATTAAATTTTTAATTTTTAATTATAATTTTAATTCAAAATTAGAATTTATTAATTCATAATTATGGTTTATTAATTCATAATTGAGGTTTATTAATTCATAATTAGGGTTTATTAATTCAAATTTAGGGTTTATTAATTCAAAATTAGGGTTATTATTCAAAATTAGGGTTGGGGTTTATTATTCAAAATTAGGGTTGGGGTTTATTAATTCAAAATTAGAGTTTATTAATTCAAAATTATTATTTATTAATTTACAGTTTATTAAACTAATTAATTAATTTCAATTAAAATTAATTTAATTATTTAATTAATCGAGATTAATTATTTAATTAAAATTAATTAATTAAAGTTAATGAATTAATTAGGGGTGGAGTCAGCTTTGTCAGCATGCTGAGAGACCACCCCTAATTAAAATCATTTTAAATTAGGACGACAATTTAAAAGATTGAAGTAAACAAAAATTAAAGATAGACTCAAGTTCGACAAATATCGATTTTACAATTAAATTTCTTTCATTCAGTTCAATTAACGATTACCAAAGGAAATAAAATCAGAGTTCTAGAAATTGAATATTACTACCCTTAAATTTTACACATAAGTAAAGAAATTGTTGTTGGATTATGGATTAGATTTTAACAAAATATTAAACATGATTTTTTATTAACACTACAACAAAAAACAGCTATTGAGGCACTTATTTAGAGTCACTATTTATTAAATGCCTCTAAGATATATTATTGGGGCACTTAGATATATTAAATTTAGAGGAAAATTTTAAAAAAATCTAAAAAAAATTAAAAAGTGCCCCAAAAGACACTTAAAAGTGCCCCAAACTCTTTTGGGACACGATACTTAGCAACACTATGATAGTGCCCCGAAAATCAAAAGTGCCCCCAAATACAATATATTGAGGCACTTCTCTGTGTTTGAAAAAGACTTTTTTGTTGTAGTGTAAGGATCAGATTTTAACTAAAAAATTCTACTTTTGGATAACAATATCTACTTCTGTTAAACACTACCTACGGTCTAATCTACTTCTATTATATTAAACACTTTATGTTAAGGATTACATTTTGGACACATAATTTCAAACTTAATTATGTGAATAAAAAGATTTTAAATAATTAAGTTGAAGAAATTTGGTGATGCCATTTAGGAATTATGTACATTCAAAGTTTCAGCATTTATTTTTTAACGTCTATCTCATTAAGTTTTAATAGTGTTTCGACGGGTTGAATGTAGACTAATATGCTTCTGTTAGTAAAAATAATATGTTTTAATAGTGATGTGATAATTCTGTGTACGTATAACACTTGTGCACTTCAATTATTTTATATTTCTATTTATTATTTATTTATTATTGTTGAGAAAAGTAATTATCAATATAATGAAAAGCATTTATATATCTTAATCGGATAAAATCAATCACGGTTACAATTGTAAAATTGAAATGACAAGCACAAAATATAAATTTGAGAAAAATAAATAAGAGTGATTTGAGTGCTTGTTGATATTGAAAACCCAAAATTATAATTGTGAATTTCACTCTACTTCTTCAAAACCTTTGTTGCCGAGAACTATATCACCTCCATCTCATATATGTCCCGGCAAATCATTAAGACTTCTTTTTGAGGAGTGATTTGAGTCTTGGTTGAATTGGAACATATTTCTTCAATATGATCCTGCAATATAAATATTTTAAGTAAAATGCTAAACCAAGATTATAGAAATTGTTTCTATATATTTCAATTTACCTCTTCTTTAACACCATTTGCTATTGAATTGCTTGAGTTCTTCAACTTGGAGGCAACTTCCTGAAATTTATTTAACGTCATTACTAAATAGGGAATATATAATACACGTATTAAGTCTTATGTAAGTTACCCAAAAGATTGCTACTTTCATTAATCCTATTATCTTCACAACAAAGAGAAATCTGTGATTTGAACGAAGAGCACAAGTCTCCCATTAATCCAAAACAATAAGCAAACTCCACCAAAGAAAATGAAAAGGCAGCAATCACAAAGGGAAGTGACGAAATACTCTCACACATTACATTACATTACATTACACACCATCATCCACTGACAACCTTGAAGACAAAGACATGCAATCACTTCCACAAACCAATGAAAAGCAAACAACAGAAAGAACCTTCTTTCTAGGGCTTCTCATAACCTAAAAGCTTTGTCGAGTTTATTTATGTTTAAATGGACCTCATAAGCAAAAGAAAGCCATTTAATAAGCGGTGCTTGCCAAAATTTAGCATTGAAAGACACATATATATATGCGAATCCGATAAAGAAGAACGATTCGGTCTGCGAGATGGTTTGGGAGTCCCTTTGTATGCCTCGCAGATATAGCTTTTGAAGTTCATATAGTCCTGCACCACCACATATATAGGATGTTATATTCAGAACCTATGGTCTCCCCTAAGCTCCAATTCAAGTAATTTAAGGATCAAAGTTTTTTGATTGATCCATTATCATAATTTAGGCGTCAGTTTCCTTTGACGTTAACTTTCCTTAATTGATACACCAAACTTAATTGATACAATTTAGGCGTCACTTAATTGATATTGTATATATCCAGTGATTTAATTGATATACCAGCCTAAATATAGCCTTAATTACATTCGAAATTAAATCACTATACCAACAATTAATTTTATACACCGAGATCCTTTCACTGGTCGATCTACAACAAATCCCAAAATTAAACCTCATAATTAAACAAATCACCAAAATTACATATAAACATGAAAATAAAATATTGTATATATCCACGATTTAATTGATACACCACTAAAATACACCTTAATTGATATTTTGCTAATTAATAATAGAGTTAGGCGTTTCATTAATTTATACACTGACTTAAATACGGTGTTTGCTATTTAAGAATACAATTAGGCATTTCCTTAATTGTTACACGGACTTAAATAAACTTAAATACACTTTAATTACTTCCTACTTAAATCATATTTAAGTATATATTGTAGACGTTAATTTAAGAATACAATTTAGGCTAGCGTTAGTTTCATTAATTTAATCGATAGAAAATATATAAAATGGAGAATAAAGATAATTCACAATGAAGCAAATCTGAAATGACACGTAGGCGGTGAATCTGATGTGGCGGTAGATTCTCTTAATCGTATTATGAATTGATATATATATATATAGAGTTTGGTTCAAATAAGAACCATTCTTATCCTAAAAACTAAGAACCAAATGAATTCGTTATGAAAGTTGATGAATCCGTTGAGAAAGTTAATGAATTCAAAAATTCAGACTTTTTCACCCAGGTTCGAATCCCATGAGAGGCGAAAATTCTATTTTTTTGGATTCAGTAATTTTCCCAGCGGATTCATCAACTTTCACTGTGAATTCATTAGTTTTTGGTTCTCACGCTCTCACAATAAAAATGGTTCTCACGTTAACCCTCCCCTATATATATATAGAATGCCTATTCAGCCTAATACTAGAGCCGGCAAAATTAGCCCGGCCCGAAAAGCCCGTCCGGGTACCCGGTTTGGGTTTAAAATTAAAGGCCGAAAAAACCGGCCTAAAAAGCCCGCCCAAAAAACCTAGGGCCTACCGGGCTTCGGGCAAAAAAAGCCCGAGGTTTTGGGCTAAAAAAGCCCTCCCAATATTTTATTAAATATATATATTTTATAAATTATTTAATATATATATCTATAATTTTTGAATAATATTAATTGTATTTTATAGTAAAAGTTTCTTACTAATTCACATACTGGTCAGGAAAATATTTTTTTTTGAATTGCAACACATCAAAATTCTGAAAAAATAGTAACTTTATAAATCATTCAAAAATAATTCATAAAAGAAATGATCTCCAAAAATATATAGGCTGATGATTAATGACCTTATAATATGTAAAAACTATTTTGAATCATTGATCTTAAATATATATTGTATAATTAATATATTTTTTTCTATTATTTTAGGCGTATAAGTGGAATTGACGTTTAATAATATCATTTACATTTGATTTGTAATTACTAATTTATTTCTCCTTAAATTAAAGAACTAAAATTATACAGCATTACAATATTATCTTATGAATACATAAATATGTCAAAATATACAAGAAGCATTATCATAAGAATAAGTAAGCTTAATATGTTTTATCAACGATTCTTTATTTAAGTTGGAGTTATGAGATTTTAATTATGTATTTAATTTATTTATTTTTTTGAAATTTAAAATATTAATTTTATATATTAAAAAAATTTAAAAATAATCTAAAAAAAGCCTGTCCGCACTAAAACCCGCCCGGGGTTGGTTTGGGCTTCACATTTCTAGGCCCGAAAAAATTCCGGGCCGACCCGACCCGACCTGAAAAACATAAAAGCCCGACGAACCCAGGGTCGGGCCGACCCGACCCGCTACTTTGCCACCTCTACTAATATCAACCCGGTAAAAGGGGTAGCTACAATCAGTCTATTATTATAATGAAAAATGTAAAATGTACACTAATATATATGTACATAATTGATATTTTTGGTTATTCTCCATCATTTTCAAAAATAAAGGGAATATTATGTTTATATTGAATTTTTATTTTACATAATTACCCATTTCACGATAATTAAGGAATGTATATTAGTATTTCCTATTCCAGTTTAAAAAGGGAAAATGCTTAATCTTTCCTTAATATTATTTCCACTCGTTATGGCATTAATTATAACTATCGTAATTGCTAAATCCTATTTGTTGTGTCTTTTTTTTTTATACCATGAGGAACCCGCAGCTGCTACTTTCAGTGCGTTTTGAGTAAACCTCACGTCTCTGTGCTGTAGCGTGCAAACATACACGACGAGTAAACCAAACTTAAAAAATTAGGTGTGATATGTTCAAACCCACAGAGACGTTAGTGGAATTCGAACTTATGATCATTTGGCCATAGAAACCTCTTTTACCATTAAATCATCCCAAAGAGACTATTTGTTGTGTTTCTTTTTTGAATAGTTTTTAACACTAGTCTACAAGGGATTTGATCTGGTGACCTAACAATAACTATTGTAGTTCTTTGCCATCTTACCCAATAGTAGCATCCGCATAAGTGCACTGAACATAATTGTTCTTATGTATTGTGAATGGAAATTTTATCTTCTAAACGTGCTTATATTATAACATTATGTCATGAAACCATAAAATATATAACTTTAAACTATAACAAATGAAAGCATAACAAATTAATCAAAAGTCTTATAATAATAACAATGTATCTCTAGAGCATAAAATGATAATATATAGAAAAATTGATATTTAAAATTAGAATTATGTAATAATCAATATAATTAATTTTGAGATATGTCAACATAATACTATATTATAAAAATATTTCATAATTAATTTCGTATTATATTAAATAGTGCGCTAAATAATACATAATAGGGGACATCCGACACTAGAACTCTCATCTTTCAAATGTATCTCCAATGCATAAAATAATAAGATTGTAGGAAATTTATATTTTAAAATTATAATTATATAATAAATCATTATAATTAGAGACAATAAATAAATAAATTGAAGATGAAAACTCTCTCCCTCTTTTACTGGAACTGGCTCGGTCGCAAAGAGAGCATAATTTTTTTTTAATGGCTAGAAGAAAATGTGGTAAATAAATAAAAGGACTATAGTGTGTTTTAGTACTGGTCTTCAAGTGTATCTATAGTGCATAAAATAATAGTATTATAGGAAAATTGGTATTAGAAATGAGAATTATATAATAAATCACTATAATTTTGAGATTTTTTTTGGAAGATGAAACAAAAAAAAAAAGCACTAGAAGAAAATATGGTAAATAAACAAAAGTACCAACGTATTTTTTTTAATACTGGTCTTTAAGTGCATCTCTAGTGCATCAAATAACAAGATTATAGGGAAATGGGTATTAAAATTAAAATTATATAATAAATCATGATAATTTTGAGATAAGAAAAAAGAACTCGAAGATGAAATGAAAAAAGGACATTGGATCTCTACTGCATAAAATGATAAGATTATAGGAAATTAAATTGATATTAAAAAATAGAATTATGTAATAAATCACTATAATTTCAAGATATGTCAACATAGTACTATGTTATAAAATATTTCATGATTTATTTCATTTTTCCTAGTCTATAATGCTAAGAATAGGATCGAATATTGACCATGTAATTCGATTATATCATAAAACCATAGTATAATGTAAAAAATCGAGATATTAGTGAAATTTTAATTGAAATTGAATAATAGAAAATTAAGGAATCAATATAATGCTAAGAATATGATCGCACATTAACTACATTATTGTGATTATATCATAAAACTATAGTACAGTGCAAAAAGATTACGAGATATTAGTGAAACTGGAATTGAATAATTGAAAATTAATAGTCTTAGTAGAGAGCACCGATTGCAACATGTTCAGGTGTTTAGAGCTTTCTGTCCTTGTGACCATATATCTGTTGTGGATTTAGTAGAGCGTTTTTATGATCGAAGCCTACATATAATGATGCGTATGGTAGTTTATACATTCGCGCTGCGCATATTATGGACTAGTGAACGTGGGCATTGGTCGATGATTTGGATTTATTTACTAGATTTCCGTGGAGTGCATATACGTATCAGTGTATGCGCCACAACATAATACAGATTCAAGCAAAGAAGAAATATCATTTCTATGGACCAGCTTGGACATTGGTTTATTTGGTCGCTCGAGGTTATACCTAGTCTGGGTGGGGATGTTGGAAAATATGTTAGCCGATCTGCGTACCCTATATGCTTGAGATGGAGATTCAAGTACAAGGCCTCAGTGGATGATTTATCGATTTTATTTGAGTCTCAACTACTATTTTTTATATATCTTAAAATTTGTGTTATAATTGATTATTTTAATTTTGATTAAGTCGTGTTTATTTGAATTGTATATAGGTCGATCAGCATATTCAGATCGTGCCCATGGATGAAGAAATCGCCACATCCTACTGGATATCACTCGGACACAGCGAGGCGCTTGGTGTGCCGTATATAGAGCCCCAAAATCCGTTGAGGGATGGGGGCAGTTTTCCTCACGAGCACCGGTCATTAGTGGTGACAATGAGGAGAATTCTCGTGTCTCTGAGGGTACTTCACGTTCGCGTCCGAGACGCAGTACGAGACAACATATTATTGAGGAGTCACAGTACAACGTTCATGGTATTGAGGGCTCTGATCGGAGAGCACGATCCACATCTCATCATACAGAGAGATAGAAATGGGTCCATCCTCTGACTTCTTTGTCAAGCAGCAGTGATCACCTACGACCTAGTGATCGTCAGTTCTTAGAGGACCTGTCAGAGAGGCATGCTCAAAGGGTGGCTGAGCTATCGAAGAAGCACATTGAGGAGGTCGAGGTACAGATAACAACAAGGTTGAAGAATTGGTTTAAGGAGTTGATTGATGTCGTACGTTGTGGTAGTTCACGACGTACACCGGTATATTCTCTCTTCGATCGTCATACTCATCCTGAGGCATGACAATCAGTTGATGTACCTGAGGGGAGACCGACAGATGGTAGTCATGTAGACGCACCTTCTCGAGGGGGACCGGCAGATGGCAGTCATGCAGACGCGCCTCCTCGAGGGCCAATTTATATTCCAGCTCGACATTCGGTGCATGAGTTTGGTAGGACTGAGGTCATGTCATCCTATCAGGAGTCACCTAGTGTTTTCTATCAGGAGCCACCCCGTGCTTCCTACCAGGAGCCACCCTGTGCTTCCATGTCTATAGTTGATTATATGTTTGATATTTTCGTTGATTTTGGACAAGTAAGTTCAATTTAATTGACTTATTTAAATATTTTGTGTTTATTTAATATTTTTAACTCAAATGATGTTCTATGCATATTGTAAGAGATGATTGGACAAAGTCGATAGGGATGACCTCGGTGCCGTAGTCCACGACTATAGGAATGTTCGATCCCGGACAACGAAGGATGACTTTAGGGATGTCCGTACATGGAATATATCGATGACAATGGGGATGACCGAAGGGATGACATCAGGGATGACCGAAGAACAGACGAGTACTATGGTGATACAAGTGCCCGTAGCCAGGAAGAGTGACCGACAGCGTTTCTCATCGATGGCCCTATCTTCTCCATATACTGTTACTGGCAAACCGCGTCAACTTCAGAGTTCGTTAGTGTCCAACTTCAACTCCTTCATTGATGCCAAGTCTGGAAACTAGATGATCATTTCAGAGAGTGGTGGGATTTTTTGTCAAGCATTTTTTATGGATATACTTAAGCCAACCAGCTTATTATCTACAGATGTAAGTACCTTGAATTTTCTAATTATTAAGAATTTATTTTAGTTGAATTAATTAATTAATACTTATTATTTCAATTATTCTTATTGTAGACGGTTGATCTGTTCATGATGAGTTGTAGAGCAAGGTTGATTAAGGGCGATACTATATTACCCACCGTGAACAATACAAACACGATTATATTGAACACCGATTTCTATGTAAGTATTGATCTTTCCCAACAATTTACATTCGTTTATTTATTGCTTAAATCAATTTAAATTTTAAAGTATTTGAATGTCTCAACATGGAATCCTTCACATGGGTTAGCAAACTTGTTCACGTGGTTGGAGGGTCCCCGAGAGTATTATCTCATTGGTCAAGGGCACGACGAGATCATCCACTATGAGCAGTTGGTCCAACATGCATCAGGTGATTTTTGTAGTTCAAGATCGTATTAGTTTTTTTTTTTAATTTTAATTTATATATTTTATAATAAATGTGTTATATAGGTGATCATTCATATCCTTCTCGAAGGACACTACGTCATCGCTATTATCAGAGTGCTTGAC
Source organism: Salvia rosmarinus (assembly GCA_036937905.1). NCBI lineage: Eukaryota > Viridiplantae > Streptophyta > Magnoliopsida > Lamiales > Lamiaceae > Salvia > Salvia rosmarinus. The sequence continues at coordinate 35,823 of JAODLM010000694.1, forward strand.
TGAGAGCTTGACCTATATGATTCGATATATTTTCGATTAGATAATGTTGCGAAGAGCAACCACGCCCAACAAATGATTCCCCTATTGCATTTATTTGGACACATCTTGGATGTAGCTGACTATTGGAGCCAAAACGATACGGGCATACTGCAAAAAACTGGGCCACTGAAATTATCTATCTCGTCACCTGATAACCAGTTCTCCCAAAGAGACGGCGTCGCTTATGGTCTATATGCATGCATGTACGTTGAGCGTGTGATATCCGATCACCGGGTATTACTTGGAGGAGTACTCATTTATCAGCATATAGAAGAATTATAGCTACTTTTATTTATGAGTTGTATGAAGACGCTTAGATTATTTATGAATTCTTTAACTTTTTTTAATATTTTTTTATGATTGTTTATCTAGAATATTTATTTATATTTGATCCTTGTTAAATCTTGATTGTTAATAATTTATAGTTGAAGATTACGAAAATTTCAATTTAAGTATTTAACAAAAGAAATGACATAACGTATTTAACAAAAGAAAACGAGATTTAAAGTAGTTTTTTCAACTTCTATTCCTAATAAAGAATGAAAAAAAGAATATACAAATATTACTTCTTATTAAATATTACAAGCTATTAATCCTATTAAGTGTTTGATAATTAATGAACTCCAAGTTCCCCCACCCAATTGCAATTGTCAAATATGACTTATTATTTACTTTACATTTAATCTCACTTACTAAAAAATAAAAAAAAATTAATGAGACACTTAAAAAAGAACAAAACAAATGGATGTTGATTCTATTAACTATTAGACTTTCACGATAATAATTAACTATTAAATTGATATCGATTATATATTCCACGACTTTTTGGAATAGCAAGAAATAAAAGGTGCCAAACACAATAACTTCGAAATATTAAAAAAGATACAACAAACTTTAATTAATCGGTTATGCCTTCATTCATTCGAGTTGGACATGTCCTTCGTGTGTGTCTCGATTTCCTACAGTGACTGCATTTCTTTGGTGCTTGGTATCTACTGCTATACGATTTTCCCATATAGTTCGTAGGTACTCTTCTTGTAGACCTTTCACCATCGGATCGAATCCGACTTGTTTTAGGTCGTCCAACCCGTCTTGTCACAATAGGAGGCAATACAATTGCTTGAGCTATCTCATGTGGAACAATCCAATCATTGTATTGAGGGACATGATTCACTACACCACTATACGTCTCAATTAAAGTGTTGGTCGTGTAGTATGGTTCGACGTAATTGTGGATGGATTCTCCGGCGTCACTATCAATGAAAAATGTTAGTATGAATTACATAAATACTTATGTTTAAATAAAAGTATTAAAACATACCTAATGGCAGCAATTGCGTGTGAACACGGCATCCCGTCTTAGTTGAATTCTCGACAATCACACGATTTGAGTTGAAGATTGACCATGAAGTTCCTAACGCCAAATTGCACCCTAAATTTTGTATTTGTAGACCTCGTCGTAGAGTAACGATGACTTTTCGACACCGCTGTTGTAAGCTTTTTGACTGTCTCCTCAGTGATATAGTTGTCCAACCTATGTGTTACTGTTCGTCTATCGTTGAACCACTGCTCAATAACAAGTATGATTGCCTCCAACATTGAGCATATCGGAAGACGTCTCATCCATAATAATCGAGAGTTAAATGACTCCGCTGTATTTGATGTTAAGAAACTATAATGGCTCATAGGGGGCTTCGAACGGGCCCATTTTTCTGGTCCTACACGGAGCAGTTTTTGGTATGCTTTGTCATTTATGCTCTCGATATCACACATAACACGTTGGTATTGTCTGGCCTCGTATACATAAGCAGCTTCTTGGAACATTTCCATCACAGTGCTGCTACGAAACTGTTTGATCTTGTTCACTAAGTGGTATAAGCTAAGCCGTGATGGGCTTGTGGAAATACTCTCTTGACGGCGTTAGCTATGGACACATGTGCGTCCGAGACAATTACGAGGTTTTCAGTATTTTCAAATGCTTGATGTATCCGTGAGATAAACCATGACCAAGATTCATCATTCTCAATTGGCCCAACACCATATGCCAACGAGAACATTTGCTCGTTAGCATCATTCGTTAGTGTAATAAATAAAATTCCCTTATTCTTTCCCTTGAGGTGAGTACCATCTACGACGATCACTGGTCGCATACAAAATAGAATGGAGCAATAGACGTAGCGAGAGAAACGAACAAATATCGGAATCGATCATCACCATCGACCTCATAATCGATAAATGTACCGGGATTTGTCTGTCTCAACATCTGTAGATAACCTGGCAACATATGGAATGACTCATCATGCTGATCGTATATCAACTCAATCACCGTATTTTGAGCTTGCAACGTCACATCATAACTGATATGGACACCAAAATCATGTTTCAACTCAGCCAGAATTGATTTAGGCTTCATGATTTCACCTATTGTGCTTATTTTTCGAGCATAATACGCTGTAACTATCTTTGAATGAACCTTCAATGGACCAAGACAACCCAAATCACGGTGGCATTTGTGTTCAGATATAAACTTATAAACTTTCCAAATATTACCTCGTTGGGCAGCTCGTAACTCAAAATTACACCTCTGAGAATGCTTGCATTTAAATGTCTGTCGTGTTGTATCTGAACGACCAACAACGTATTTCGCCCCCTGCTCCATATGCGAAACACCAACAATAAGATAGAGATAATCTTTGCTATAGTAATATGAATTATTACTCAATTCTCCATCCCTTGTCAAGTCCATTTCATGAGCAACAAGTGAGGCTGCATCGTTAAGCGGAATGATCGTAACTAACTAATTAGTTTGTTCTTCATCATCGGGTTGGATGACATCTTCTGGATAAGTGCTTGGATTAATCAACGATAATAGTTTAGAAAGTCCCCATTCTCTTCGAATCCATCCTGCAAAATCAATAAATGTATTATTTAAAATTGATTGTTCGAGATTATCGTTGGATGCATCTGAGTTGGTCTCTTCAAGATCTTCGGTCTCAGGTAAATATTCTTCTTCGTCGTCTTCTCCATCAACATCATCATTCTGAATAGGAGTTGTTGGCCTTGTTGTCCCGGTCATGCGTACCATGCTCCATAAGCGAGCCTTTGGGATTTAGAAAACCAATCACCACAAAGCATACTTCGAACATCTTGTAAAGACTCTCCTTGCATCTCCGTGTGGATCGAATGATTAGGCTCTCCCTGGTTTGATCCACTCGCAATATTTGTAGTGTTGTGAACTACATAAACGCGTGGATATTCTTCGGACATGCACAATCGAGCAAATATTTCATCATCGGTTAATAATGATTTTATTATCCAACCATATCGATGTGGATAAATAAAATAATTGATAATTCGTGCTCAATTCATTGGACTACAATACGTGATTGATATAGTATATGGGACTGTAACGATAACGATCTGGAATTTGGGTAATTTGTTGACACCCGCCAATATATATACAATCACTATCAAACTCTCCATCATAATTCACAATAATGAATTTCCAATTGTCTATCTACATAAAGAAAGAATAAATAAAAAAATTAAAATAAAATTCTCAATCAAAATATAATTTCAAATCACAATGAGATTGGAAAATTACCTATGTATGTATGTTTTCTCCATGGTTTTCCTTCAAATGCCCCGCTTCAACTGAAAGCTTAATGGACTAGTTATTAAGTTGGGCCTGATTAATTAAATGTTAGACATTGTTAATTAAACTAAAGCCCATTCAATAGTAGTGGGTGGTTATCTTTATAATGGAATGTTAATCTTTGAGATTAACGTGGAACAAGAAAACAGAGAACACACTACAGAAAACTACCGGGAAATTCAATTGGAGATTCTTGGCTTCTCTCGTTGGATTTCAATATCGAGGAATTGTTCCTGCGACTGATTGGCATACACGTGGATACCATAGTTGTGGAAGCGCCTCGTAGGATTCATTGGAAGCTTTACTACTACAGGCGTTATAAACACGTAAGTCTTGATCTCGTGTTCTAAGGGCTCATCGCGTGCTTTAATTATAGATCTAAGATCCGTTCTTGATTTTATTATTCATTGCGCATTAGATGTTGTCAAGAACGAATCCTAACGGTGGTATCGAGCCCGGGGCTCGATTTATAATTATTTCGTGTACTAATTTCATTGTGGATTTTGAAAATTTTGAATTTTAAAGCGATTTTGGAAATCGAAGACAATTTTTAATTTTGTGTAATTGAAAATTAATCAAAAAACTAATTTAAAATTGGTTTTGAAAATTAAAATTGATTTTGAAATCAACTTCTCCAAACCCGTCGCCGCCTCGAAGTCTTCTTCGCGTCGCGTCGGTCTTGAAACACCGCATGCCGCCTGTCATGTACCGGGCGTCGCTAGGCTTCTAGCGCTAGGCGGAACTCGACACCGGAGTCGACGGCGGAGCGAGAGGTGAAGCGGCGGTTCGCCGGTGAGCAGCTAGCGTCGTCCGTCGCCGCCGGGCGTGAGTGTACCGCGCGCGTGCGTGCGTGGTGCGCTTAAGCGTTCGCCGTGTTGGTCGCCGGCGGCCGGCGACGGCGAACACGACGCCGTAAATCGCGAGAGAGGCAGCGACGAGAAGGGGCGGCGCGGCGCTGGCTTCCCGTAAACCCTAACGCGTTTTCATCCGTGGGCACAGGTCGTGGGTTGGGCCGTTCGCCGTGCTGGCCGTGCCAACGCCGGTCCGGCGCCTCAAACCGGGCCGCGAGTTTTGGGCGACAAGTGGGCTTATTTTGTTGGTTTTAATTGCTTTGGCGCTTATGGAGATGTTTGGGCCATTTTCAATTTTAATGTGGCGACCCATGAAATTTGCTTCGATCTATAAAAAAAAAAAAAACTTTTATTAATTTAGAATTAATAAAATTTTAATTTTCAATTACACAAATTAATTTATTAATTGGATTAATAAATTTTGTTTTAATATTATTATTTTGAAATAATAACATTAATTTCGATTTTGTATTAATTTAGAATTAATACAATCTACTTATATACATCGATTTAATTTATTAATTTAGAATTAATAAATTTAATCATAATTTTAGAAATTAATTTATTAATTAGATTAATAAATTTTAATTATATTATCATTTTGAAATGATAATATAAGGTTTAATTTTATATTAATTTAGAATTAATATAATTTACTAATGTACATAGATTACTTTTATTAATTTAGAATTAATAAATCTAATCATGATTTTGGACATTGATTTATTAATTAGATTAATAAATTTTGGCTTTATTATTATTTTTGAAATAATAGTATAAAGTTTGTTTTATATTGATTTAGAATTAATATAATTTGCTTATGTTCATTAATTAGAGAATTGATTTATTAATTAGATTAATAAATCTTATTAGATTATTATTTTAGAAATAATAATGCTAAATGAATATTTATATTAATTTGGAATTAATATAAATGCATAAATCCACTTTTAATTAGAGAATTAAATTATTAATTAGATTAATGAATTTATTCGTTGAGCCTATTCTTTGTTTTACGTGATAAGCATGCTATTTGATTTTATGCTTATTTTAACTATAGTAGTTAGAGACCGCTTTTATGTTTGGGTGGCGCGCCAATACTTGTAGTCCGTGTTACTATGTTTGGGTGACGGCGCCTAATATATGTGGTCCGCATTTCATGCACTGGTAGGCGGCCCAAGAATTGTTTTGAATTTAATATTGGATATTAAATATACAATTAGTATCACATGTTTTATCCCCACTAAAATACAAGTCTAGTTTTTGAAACAAAGCGCATCGTCCATCATAATTGTATGAGGATCCTAGCCTCTTTCGTCCAAGAGTTTTACACCAAAGTGTTTACTCCCAAATCGACAAAGCGAGGCTCGTTCATAGATGCATGGTTGGCATCGTGTGATGGGGTTGATTTGCTTAATTATTTTGAAGCAACCAAAGCGATCAAAATAATTAGTGGATCATATTAATTGGATTAATAAACCAAGAATTGTAAATTTATTTGTTGTGATCGGTTTGGAAGCCGACCAGTATTATTATTGTAGTCATCGGCCAAAGCAGAGGCTATGATAATCTAAGACTTGAATCGCTACAAATCGATGTTGCAATCGGCTTGAGGCCACCGAGTGATATTATTCTGATCATCGACCAAAGCGGTGTAATAATATTGACTTGGATCTTGGACTACTAAGATTTATATATTTGTTATAAATCCGTATTTTGCATTTGAGGTGCAATATATGTTAAAATTAGTGGGAGCTAATCAATCTGATAAACCCTTGTTTGATTAGTGATACGATTGTGATCTGTGTTTACTTTGTTCTAATTTTGTTCTATTTCTTTATTTTCATTTCGATTCACGATGTCTTCTATGTTGTTTAAATGTTTGGTGGAAACAAATTGTTTGGTAGGTCAAACTATACGGATTAGCTCGTTGCTGCGTTTGGTATTAAGGACGGAAAAGATTGAGTATGTCTTGGACAAATCAATCAGTATCATCCCCGATGAGCGTTCTCCTGAGTATGCCTCGTTTGACAGGGTTGCTCATGAGAAGCACGTTGAGGATGCTATGTCGGCTCAGGGCATTATGTTGACTTCTATGAGTTTGGAACTCCAAAGGCAACATGAATGTATGCTACCCTATGAAATGATTCAGCACTTGAAGAGTTTGTTTGCCTCAGAGGCACAAACCTTGGAGTATGAGATACTCCGAGATCTCTCCAAATGCACGCTTCATGAAAAGGGGCACTGTAAGAGAGACTGCCCAAAATTTAAGGCACAAGGTGCAATGGGTAATAGCTCAGGTATATTTGTCGTTGAGATAAATATGTCTATAAACAATTCACATTCTTGGGTATTAGATCTTGGTGTGGCTCTCACATTTGTAATAATGTGGAGGGCTTTGTGACGGGGAAGGTGAATCCTGGGGAGGTTGACCTACGCGTGGGAAATGGAGCAAGAGTTGCTGCCGAACGCGTGGGGACTTATAGATTGGATCTTCCTTCGGGTTATAGACTAGATTTACATAATTGTTATTTCGTTCCTGCGATTTCAAAGAATATTATTTCCATTCCTATGTTGGACATTGAAGGGTTTTCCTTCCATTTTGGAAATGGTAAATGCTCGTTTTCTCATAACGGAGTGTCTTATGGAAAAGCTTTTCTTACGAATGGTTTATATATGCTTGAATGTGAACGAGATATTCTCAATGTACAAAACAAACGACCTAAGCTAAGTAATACGAATAATGCTACTTATCTTTGGCATTGTAGACTTGGTCATATCAATGAGAAAAGGATAGCAAGATTGAGAAAATTGGATTATCTCACACCATTTGATTTTGAATCATATGGTACTTGTGAATCTTGTCTCAAAGGAAAGATGACTAAGAAACCACTTTCTGGGAAAGGGTTACGAGCCAAAGAATTGCTAGAGTTGATCCACTCAGATGTGTGTGGACCGTTTCCAACTCAAGCAAAAGGTGGATATTCGTTTCATAACTTTCATCGATGATTTTTCAAGATATGGATATGTGTATCTAATGAAACACAAATCCGGGCTCTTGATAAATTTAAAGAGTTTAAGTTAGAGTCGAGAAACAACTTGGTAAAAGTATTAAGAGTCTTGATCGGATCGAGGAGGGAATACTTAAGCGAAATTTCTTGATTACTTGAAATCACATGGAATCCGGTCGATGGACACCTCAGGAACACCACAAATGAATGGTGTATCCGGAGAAGAAATCGAACTTTATTAGATATGGTTCGATCCATGATGAGTTTCGCTAGTCTCCCTTTATTCCTTTGGGGCCATGCCTTACTAACTGCCGTTTATATTCTGAATAGGGTTCCATCTAAATCAGTTGAGAAAACGCCATATGAACTATGGTGTGGTAAAATGGCAAGTCTTAAACATATCGGACTGGGGTTGTCTGCTTTTGTTAAAAGATGCGGATGATAAGTTGGAATCAAAAGTGAGAAATGTTATTTTGTGGGATATCCAAAGGAAACAAAGGATATGAATTCTACTCACCGGAGATCACAAGGTGATCATTTCTAGAATGTGGCGTTTCTTGAAGACTCTTACGTTTCCAAGGAACAAGGTCACAACGAGGTAGATCTTGAAGCAATTCAAGAACCACAAAATGACACGAGGACGAAGGATTGTTTAATGGTGTAAACAAGAATTCGGTGGGAGTATTTGATGATCTATTGGGAGGAAATGACTCTTGAGGCCACCACCATCTCAAGAAGACAATGAGACTCATCAAATACAAGATGACACAATAGTTGTGCCACCTCCACCTCAAGAAAATCATGATGAAATTCTTGAGAATATCCAAAATGTTGATCAGATCAACACGGAAGAACCTACTCACGTTCGAATGAGCAGCTGAACTCACAAAACAACCCAACTCAATAGGCCACAGAGGACTCGTCGTGCACCCGAAAGATTGAATCTAATGGTTGAGAACCAAGATGATGAAATCGAATCGGATGATGATGAACCTAAGACCTATAATGAAGCGGTGTCTGGCACCGATTCAAAGATGTGGCTTGAAGCCTTAATATCTGAAATGGACTCGATGTATTTCAATTTAGTCTGGGAACTAGTTGATGACTTACCAAATGGGGTTTACCCCATAGGCTGCAAATGGATCTTCAAAAGAAGAGATGCAGATGGTAAGATACAAACCTCTGAGGCTAGGTTGGTGGCGAGGGTTATAGTCAACGTGAAGGCATTGACTATGATGAGACCTTTTCACCAGTTGCAAAAATCAAGTCCATTAGGATATTACTTGCAATAGCTGCATACTACAATTTTGATATTTGGCAAATGGATGTCAAAACCGCGTTTCTCAATGGAGAACTAGAAGGTGATGTCTACATGACTCAGCCTGAAGGTTTTGTGTCCAAAGAGGCGAATGCGTTATGTCGGCTAAAGAAGTCCATTTATGGGCTTAAGCAAGCATCGAGGAGTTGGAACATTTGTTTTGTGAGCTATCAAATTGTTTGACTTTGTCAGAAGCAAAGAGGATCCTTGCGTTTATAGTAAGCGCGAGAATGGAAACGTTGTCTACCTTGTAATATATGTCGATGACATTCTGATTATCGGTAGCGACCGATCCATGATGCAATCCGTGAAAGACTGGCTGTCTAAATCCTTTATGATGAAGGATCTTGGTGAGGCTTCCTACATCCTTGGGATCAAGATCTATCGGGATAGACCTAATAGATTGTTGGGGCTGTCACAATCCACTTACATAGACAAATTGCTACGGCGTTTCTCAATGGAAAATTCTAAGAAAGGATTTCTTCCTATGGGACATGGCATCATGTTGTCTAAGAAGGATTGTCCTTCTAATGACAAAGAAGTTGCTTGCATGAAAAGGATCCCATATGCTTCGGCTATAGGATCAATCATGTATGCCATGATATGCACTAGGCGAGATGTGGCCTATCTTGCTTAACATGACAGTGATTTCAAAGAAAATCCCGGTGAGGAACATTGGAAAACTGTTAAGACTATTCTTAAGTACCTTAGAAGGACTAAAGAATACTTCTTAGTCTATGGTGGACAGCCAGAGCTATCAGTGTCTGGGTACACTGATGCTAGCTTCCAAACAGACCATGACGACTATAAGTCTCGATGCGGATATGTTTTCATCCTCAATGGTGGAGCGGTGAGTTGGAGCAGTTTCAAGCAGAAAACTCTGCCGACTCCACCACCGCCGAGTATATTGTTTGCATCTGAAGTCTGCTAAAGAGCGGTTGCCTGTTGGGTTTGTGAAAGAATTGGAGGTTGTTCCAAGTGCAAGCGGTCCGATACCATTGTTACGTGACAATCTTTGTGCGGTCGCGCAAGCAAAAGAACCAAGAGCCACAAATGAAATAAACATGTTCCAAGACGATATCATCTGATTAGAGAAATTATAGAAATGGGACATGTAAAATTAGAAAGAGTACCCACTGACGATAACTTAGCTGATCCTTTTACCAAGCCGTTGTGTATAGAAAAACACAACAAACATTTTGAAGGCTTGGGTGTTAGACATGTGGGAAATTGGCTTTGATTCAGTGGGAGTTTATAGTTTGTATGTTTTAGAAACTCCTTGTTGAGACGTACTTTCTATTGATCACAATCGAAGATAATGTTTTATCTATGGGTTTTGTACATTTAATGGAATAATTATTTTGATGTTTGTCGTTATTCTCTTATTTGTTCCCTTGAATTATCACTGTCATTTTTGCTGTGAGACATCAATGATATAGTATAATTCTAAAATAGCCCTAACCAATGATCATCAAGAATGGGATATTGATGATATGTTATAGGTTAGCATGTGGTCTGCATCACATTCTTAGAGAATGTAGTGGTTCTCATAACTACGAGATATTTGATATCCGTGATGGACACATGAATACTTTGGAGAGTATTGGTATACCCAACTATTAAATCGTTTGTTTGATGTCTACGATTTCTTAGTGTGTGGGTATGTAATAGTCCTTAGACTTGAGGTCATTATACATTTTGTTTGTTGAGTCTTGTACTTTGACCAAGGCAACGCTTGCAGTGGCAAGACACGGCTTGGATTGGGTGCATCATGAGACAAATGAAAATGGTAGTTGAGCGAAGAATGGGATTCATTCCTCGATTAGATTTTCGGTGAGCACTCATTTTCTCTATATTATTCGACCATAAGTCATTGGCGATGCAAGAGATATATTCATTAAAGTAATTGAATATGATCATATGGGTCTTATAATAAAGATGAGAAAATGGTTGAGCTATTGGGATAGACACATAGCAAAATCTGAGCTCAATCGAGTGTGTCATGAATGAAAGGATATTACATAAACTTCATGTAAAGGTTTGTTTATTGTTTTCCACGTAACGTCCGTCATATATCGAGTTCATTTGCTGCGATCAAGAGTTTTGTGCGACTTTGATTAGATCATCGCTCGGTAATGGGGCCTATTGGGTCACACTATCAAGTGTATTGTTAATCGGTTCAAGGTATATGCATAGTGCACGGTATGTTGTTTAATCTAGTCAGTGGGAGATTGAAAGCTTAATGGACTAGTTATTAAGTTGGGCACGATTAATTAAATGTTAGACATTGTTAATTAAACTAAAGCCCATTCAATAGTAGTGGGTGGTTATCTTTATAATGGAATGTTAATCTTTGAGATTAACGTGGAACAAGAAAACAGAGAACACACTACGAAAACTACCGGAAATTCAATTGGAGATTCTTGGCTTCTCGTTGGATTTCAATATCGAGGAATTGTTCTGCGATGATTGGCATACACGTGGATACCATAGTTGTGGAAACGCCTCGTAGGATTCATTGGAAGCTTTACTACTACAGGCGTTATAAACACGTAAGTCTTCGATCTCGTGTTCTAAGGGCTCATCGCGTGCTTTAATTATAGATCTAAGATCTGTTCTTGATTTTATTATTCCGCTGCGCATTAGATGTTGTCAAGAACGAATCCTAACATCAACTTCAATTGGAAGATTATGATATTGGAAAATGAAGTTATGAGATTTGTGTGAATGAATGAATGAATGAGTTCAAAAATTTTATAGAAGGAAAACAACAACAAATGGTGGGTGTCTAGTAGCATTCACATGAAATTTACTCGATTACTGTAACAGCAGATGATTCAGACTATACGAAATTACTGTAGCAACAGTGAATTCAGGCTAATTATTGCACAAAATTACTATAGCAACAGTAAAGTCAGGCCAATTATTGTACGGAGTTACTATAACAATACACGATAAGTACATTGTAAATTCAATTTCACGTGAATGAATTGAATTTATTATAGATGATACAATAATTTGAGAGAAAACTCAAATGCACTTACAAATCATCGAAACTATATTGAAATAATTTAGAAAAAAAATTTAAAACCGACCGGATCCGGTCAGTATGGATATCTCGGATTCCTCATACAAGACCGAAATCCGATCGGTAATTGAAATCCGAAGGAGCGTCTGATTAAAAAATCCGAGTTATTCAAGGGATCCGATCGGATTTCGATTGGTATACTCTCGAAAATAACTAAATGGAAACCGATCTATTCCGATCGAATCCAAGCACAAATCCCTTCGGATTCCAAACGTAGTTCTTTCTTCAATGTGTCTTTAGTAAATTTGTCAGCAAAAAACTGAACAACTGTCGTCCTTTATACAGAAAACCATGATAACTTTGTCAACACTAAGAATATATTTGTCCATTCAATATAAATACACCTGATTTCACATGTTTTTATCCCATCCGGATACTTCCATATGTGGCTTATAAGATTTGGGTACTCTCACAGTCGCCCCATATAATATTATCTTTTTGGCTCAAGACTAACTTTACTCTAGTATTTTTTTTAGTATATAGTTGTTGACTGACATTTTTTTTTGCCATTTGCACCATTTTTTGTATAACCATATGGATTATTATATATATCGATTATCTAAAAATAGACCTGCATGGCATTTGTATAAATACAAAATGATAAAGCCATTGAAACGAGAAAAGTATAATAATTCAAATGGAAAAGGTCTAAAATCGCGGGCCACAGTATTAATCTAGAAGGCAGTATTAATCTAGAAGGCTGCTAACTTTCCCATTTCCCACTGTATTTTTATAATGATGAAATTGGAATAGTCTTGAGGTTTGACAAGGCTCAGTTCCCTAATCTGATATTTGTATAGACTGTCGATTTATAATTTATTCCAAGTACATTACGAAATACAACTAAAAACAAGTAAATTAAAGTATAACTATGACACAACCAAATGTACAAGTATTTACGGAAGAAAAAACTATTATTTAATCACATAATTTTATAGTCTAATAAAATTATTCTTATTTAACTTTTCTTATAAAATAAATAAGTAATGATAATAATAAATAGTTAAAATTAATAATTTTACTATAATAATCATAATAAATAAAATAATAATAACAATAAAAATATTAATTAATAATAAATAAATATAATAAAAACAACAATAATAATAATAGTAACAATAATAAGTAATAAAAATAAAATAACAATAACAACAACAACAACAACAAAAATTATAATAACAATAAATAATAATATTAATTAAAAATAAATATAATAAAAATCAATAATAATAATAGTAACAAAAAAAATAAAATAATATAATAACAATAACAACAAAATACAAATAGTAAAATTACAATATAAATGACTAGGAATAAATGTAGTAACAATACGAAAGTAATAATAATAATAATAATAATAATAATAATAATAATAATAATAATAATAATAATAATAATAATAACAACATAAATTATAAGAATAATTATTATTCATTTTATTTTATTTCATTCATATTCGTTATTCTTTGTACGTATCGGTCATGAGAATCGCATGTTTATTCCATTTTATTTCTAACACAATTTCACAATTATTTTCATTATTATCTAATTTTATTACTGCGTAACAACTACACTTTAGAAACTTTACCAACACTTACTATAGATTAAACTAATTTTATAAATTATCCACTACGATTTAATACATTAATGTAATTGACTATTAATAAACTAATTCCGTTGCACTGATGATTTGATTGATATATTTTGTACTAAATTTGAAGTGCCATTACATCATATCTGTTAAGTTAAGTATCGGTATATTAATATATGAGATATACACATTATCTCAATATTTAAATATGTTGTCTCCATTACAATTTATATCCCTCCATCATTATGTATTTATGAGTGTAACTCTAGTTTTCCTTAATGTTGCTTTGAAAATACCAATAATCATACTTTAAGATATAATAACACATCGAAAATGATCCCGTTAGCTGAAAATGGGTATTTATATTAAATTTTTAATAAGCTAATTTGAACCTTTTCGATAACATAAAACTTCACATAGAATAGCTCATTAATTATATTGATAAAGATAACTAACTGAGCCGTCTATTGTAGTATCGTCAATTACATTACTAGTGGAATTTATGTATTCTATTCTTTAATCAATGTTATATTACCAATCTTTAGTACTATAGCATGACCTACTATTTAATTAATATTCTTTATTTGTAACCAAAAACACTAAAATTGTAAAACCATCGCACGTCACCACATTCTCATTTTGGAACTTAATATATTTAGAATTTTTTATACATTATTTCAAAAAGCAAATTTTTTCTCACATATAATCCAGTAACACAACCGAACAACACCCTAAAAATCTCTAAGTCTCGTTTTCCAAAAAGAAATGTGGCAGTAATTTTTCCATTCAAATAGTACAGGTAATTATTCATTAATTAAAATTATTTAATTCTAATTACGGTAACTTTATTTTATTGTATTAATTCGAAAGTGGTTGCAATTGATTTCTCAATTCAATAAAAAAGAGTTTTGTTGCAATTACGGACGCATAAAAACTAATTTTCAACAGCTGTATGAAAATTGTTGAAAAATCAATTTAATATTAGATATTCAGTTGAATAAACATATAGTTTTAGAAAATAGTGGAAATTCATATATATAGTCATCCAAGTTAAGCAATATCAAATTATAACCACCAACATAAAAATATCAAATTATAACCAACTTTTTGACCCTATTGAAACTATTATCACCAAATAGTACCAATATAATTTGACATTTCTTAACTTGAATGATTATATAAAAACTTTTTTCATTAGAATATTCTCCATTTCATTTAACATGTTCCTTCAAACAAACCGTGCCGCGTAATCACTTCGCTTTCCCAAATTTGAAGTGACGCGCGCTGTTGCTAACGCCACACACACAAAAAGTGAAATACCCAAAATAAGCCAAGCATAGTAGAAGGGAGAGAGAGGGCCCGAACAGCGACGGGTTAAACAGTTGCGCACGTGCTGACATTTCCCGCAGTTAACCACCACCGGAGACGAAGGGTAGAATCGGAAATTCAACCACTGCGGATGGCCCCTCCACGCAAGCCCAGACGGTTACCCACTTCCGGCCGGTCGTCGCTCATCGACTCCCTGCGCAGCTTCACGCTCTCCGGCGTGCGCGTCAACAAGGAGGACCTCCAGAAGAAAATCACCTTCCCGGAGTACCTCCGCCGCGCCATGATGGAGGCGATCCGGGGTAAGGAAGCCGAGGCCGCCGCAGTGGTCCAGCTCTACGAGGCGGCGCGGGGCGAAGGTGCGCCGCCGGCCGAGTGGCCGGTTGTGGTGTTCATCAATTCGAAGAGCGGCGGGCGGCACGGGCTCAAACTCAAGGCCCGGCTTCAGGAACTCATGGGTGAAGAACAGGTAAAATTTTGACTGCAGTTTATTACGTGCGTGAGCGCGTTTGGATACATGCGCCATAATATCTGGAGTAGATACGCTCAATTATATGCGTCAGTATTCACTACATTTGTGTGGTGTTGCACTGTGATTTATTAATTGCAGTGTGTTTGAGATGTTTCCTTTTTCTTTTTTTAATCGATTCTTTAGTTTTGTTGTTATCATTTCTTTGTGAATTATTCATGCCTTTTAGTTTGGTTTTGTGTGAATACTTTTTTAATTTGGGAAAATTTTGCACTTCAGTAGCTGATATTTTTTTACCACTTTTCTACCTTTGAAAATTAATGTAGCACATTGTAACTCAAAATTTGCAGATTTGTTGGTTTCCTATTTTAAGAACTTATACCTGGTCATCTTCGCCATCTTCTTATTTCTATTTTAATTTACTAATATTTACTATTACTATCGGTTCTTCAAAAAAATTATAGGAGAAACACTTTGCAATTAAATTCATTGAATAAAACATTTCCCCTATATGTATAATTTGTTGGAGCAAGTAAATTGTCTTAATCACGTATGATTTTCCCTTGCAAAACTGGTAATAACTAATGAAGCTATTCATATTAATAACTAAACAAAAATTGGACAGATTTTCTAACTTTTCCTTTTCCTTTTTTTTTTTATAAATATAACTTTACAACTTAAATCTGAAATTCCAATTAAGGTTTTTATTTCAGAAATAAGAAGAGCAAGAGAATTTCCCTATAAAATTTTAATCTTTTGGGTTTCTAGCATGAATTTGTAAATTTTGATAATGGTATCTCAAAATTGATTCTAAGTTTTGCTCAGAATACTGCTGAAGTTATTCTATTTTAGAATTTTAGAAAGATAAGTGCCGCACGATTCTTTTATTGCTTTTGAAGTTTCCTGCAAAGGTTTATCAGGATTTGAAGAAAAGGTTGTCATTATTATAGTTATGTGGTTGTCATTTATTATGATAGTTATGTGGTTATCATTTTTATGCTATGCTTTACGTCATTCTCTTTCAATGTTCTTATCAAATATGTTAAAATCAAAAGGCAAAAGAAGCATTTTCTAGATAGCAGCTATTGTTGTTTTCTTGTAGGAACAAAAGAAGTATCGGTTTCGAGTTTGTAAGCTCAATCTAAACTTCGCCACATAGTGTGGTAGTTTGCATTTTTGCATGGGTGGTAAAATTGATAGCTGCAGTGAACTCTTGCCTCTCAACCTCTATTTTCTGATATAATATTTCCTTTAACTGTCGATAGACTTGTTTATATCCATTGTATGTAGGCTATTAGATATTATATTATGGTTGGCTGTTGTATTTAGGTTTACCTACTATTGCTTTTGAATATTATCCTATGCTGCCGTGCATGTAGCTAGCAGTCCATGAAATTCATGTAATGTTACTGTTATGGTTGCTTTCCAGATTGCTTGAAAGCATAAATTGAAGTACCACAGTCACAGCATCTCGCATGTTATACTGTTGATATGTCAACTTGATTACAAATACGTTAAATGGTGTCTTAAACAAAAATTCAATTAACAGTTAAATTTGAACTGTTTTTATATCAACATTTTTATAGTATCCCCTTCAACAAAACATTGTTATAGTAATCATAAGCCTAGTAAAATGCTGAATGGTTAGTTTCTTATCTGAGGCACTGCAAAGTTTTTGGTTTAGTACTCATCCTGTTTATATTATGCAACTAACTCTAGTTCTCAATGATTTTGGTCATGTTAAACTTAAATCCTACCAGGTTTTTGACCTTTCAGAGGTGAAGCCTCATGAATTTGTTCAGTATGGATTGTCTTGCCTGGAGAATTTTGCTAATCTTGGAGACTACTGCGCAAAAGCAACTCGTGAGAAACTTAAGATTGTGGTATGAATCTCTTGCTAACTTTCCATGCTTCAGATTACTGCCCATCCTTCCTCAAATATCATTGTTATGGATGTGGTTATGGTGAACTTATATATAAGACCTTAATGTGTACAGGTGGCAGGAGGTGATGGCACTGTTGGCTGGGTTCTCGGGTGCCTTGGGGAGCTTAACAAACAGGGCAGGCTTCCTATTCCACCAACTGGAGTTATTCCACTTGGTACTGGAAATGACTTATCAAGGAGTTTTGGTTGGGTATGCTTTCATATGTGTCCACGTTCACATTTCCTATCTGCCAAGCTAGTCTCCTATCAATCTTTATAAATCTTCAAAATTTCCTTTTGCAGGGTGGCTCATTCCCTTTCAATTGGAAATCATCTGTTAAAAGAACCCTGAAAAAGGTCGCCCATGGTCCTACTGCTCGTCTTGACAGGTGATCTCTTAGTCCGTTAACTTCAATGATCTTTCGTATGCTGGTGTTAGCACTGATTTTGAATTAAATAGTTACATGGTGGAGTTGATGTTTTAAATGTTTATATGTATGTTTGCGGGCCTGTAATGTCTTGAAAGGAAAAGGCTTTTTAACATCTCAACAACCTCTTTAATGTGCCAACTCTGGCAGGTGTAACATTTTACCGCAGAAGCAAGACTGATTAAAAAACATAATTAATCAATATACTGTCAGGATTTGTTATAGATCTTATTCTTATTTTCTTCTTTAGAAGTGCATTGCCTTGACAATGAAATGCTTCTTAATGTGCAGTTGGCAGGTCTTAATATCAATGCCAGCTGGGGAAGAGTTGGGGCTACCTTATTCTCTAAAGGCAACGGAAGAAACACCTCTCGATCAGGTTTGCGGTTGACTGATCTTTATTTTGTTTCAGGAGTATCTATTCATTTTGCTCAATTAGTGGAGCTTATAATTTGCGACTCATGCTGTTTACTTGGATTTTCATTGTTTAAATGCTTGCTCATTTCACAAGTATGGCTGTTAATAGCCAACAAGTTTCTGAAATTTAGGTAAACAATTTGTTTATCTGATTTAGATGATGTTCTTAAGCTAAGATCTCTTCTGCCTGACCTAAGCACTCTTTCATTTTAGTATTCATGCTTCATTCTTGCGGAATTTCACTGCTAGACTTGTCACGTGTACTTCTTGTCTTGTTTATTACATATTTCTTTTCGCATGTAATCATGCATTTAAACTACTTGTTGCTTATACAGGAACTGGAAGTTGAAGGGGAGCTTCCAGAGAAGGTTTCCTGCTACCAAGGAGTATTTTATAATTATTTCAGCATAGGTTTGTATTTGAATGCTAAATTCTTTCTCTTTGATATGACTCTTTGAAAAAGTACTATCTGTGTTTTTTAAGGTATGGATGCCCAAGTTGCTTATGGTTTCCACCATTTACGCAATGAAAAACCTTACCTTGCCCAGGGTCCCATCTCAAATAAGGTAAAGATCATTCTTCCAATTCCTAACACTGATTTTGATCCACAGAATACTTGAAATTGTGATATAATGATCACACATCAAGATCCTTGATCTTCAATAGGATACTTTTGTTTCCTAGTTCCTAGTTTCCTTACATATTGCCTAATCATTGGCTTTCTCGTTGTTACATGGAATCAGCATCAATCAGCCACAAATATTAATTTAGTACTCAAGGCTTTCAGTCTATTTTTATGTTTAATTAGATCCATATATATGGTGCATCATCTTATGCTTCTTACTGCAATTTCCCAAGAATTTTGTGCAAAGATCATTTCTCACTCTCATTATTTGTGCTTCTCTAATGCAGATGATATACTCTGGATACAGTTGCCAGCAAGGGTGGTTCTGCACACCATGCAGCAGTTATCCAGGTTTAAGGTTGGTTTTTATCTCACATTCTTAAAACTGATCAATTCAACATTACTTTTTGAGTCCCGTTTTGAATATTTTCCTGATTTGTTACTGTATCAACCATGCTGACCAGTTAACCATAAGATTTTCAGTCCTTGCACAAAGTGCCCCCTTTTTTTGAATCATTAAAATCTCATCCGAGCTCTTTATCAGCAGTGGTTCTCATTGCATGAAAAACTTAGTTTTTAAGAGGCTTAAGTCCTATAAAGTCAAAAATTCAAGCTTATACAGGAAGAGAAAAATGATCTGATTCATTATGTTTACAAGTTAGATTCTGGCTTTCTTCGAGTAACCCTCACATTGTTTTGTTCAATCCTTAGATAATAAGTTATGTCATTTTTCAATATGCTTTTCACATTGTTGTCCAGGTCTTTGAAGAACATCCTGAGAATTTACATTAAGAAGGTGAATCATTTGAAGTGGGAGCAAATCCCAGTCCCATCGAGGTTGGTCTTATCATTGGTACTTACCACAAATTAAGCTGAATAATGATGATTCATGATTGGAGTGCTCCAAGCCATTTCCTAATTCTTTTGCTCTAGATATGATTAGGACACATTATGCTTTAACTAACCGAACTCTTGTGGATCTTCCAGTGTGAGATCTATTGTTGTTCTTAATCTTCTTAGCTATGGAAGTGGAAGAAATCCTGGGGCAAGTTAAAGCCAGATTATCTAGAAAAGGTACTTAAATTGTCCAATACAACTTCAACTTCTTATCAAGATAGAAATTTTCAGTTCTGTTACATATTGTGGCATGCTTGAGGGCAGGATTAGTTTTAATAGAATGTATATCTGAGGACTTAATGGCACACCGGTTAATTTCACGACATTTCTCTACAAATTTGTTTTCTATACAAGAGGCCAAGTTGGGTATTATTTATTTTCCTTCAAATCCTTACCATTTTGGAACCAAGTGTTCTGATTTCTGTCCTTTCTCATTGAGGTGTTAAATTGTATTCTTTTTTCCGTACAGCCATCTCACAATGATGCTGCATGCATCTTTTACCTCGAAAAAAGAGAAATCTTTTTTGGAACACTATTATATGTCAAATTTTCTCATATTCAATGTGACAGTATATTCCTTTGAACTGTTCACTTTCAAAGGTCATCTTTAAATAGCCATGAAGATATAAGTAGAAAGTTAAAAACAAATAGCACCTGGATGAGATTGCAGTAAGAGGCTACACTTGATTGGGAAAAAACCCCCTGCTCTAATCCTTTTCTTTTGTGAGATCAAGGTCTACTTATATACAATGTTGTAAAAAGTGTAAGGCTGGAGTGAGGCTTTTTACCTTTGTGAGGCGAGGCGGTAAGCCTCAAGGCGGTCCGAGGCATAAGCCTCGGCAATAATGAACAAAATAGTAATAAAAATTACAATAATGAACAAAATAATAATAACAAAAATTATAAGCAAAGTATAAAGACATACAAAATTAACAGACATTTAAAAATAACATACAAAATTGACACATTTCAAAATAACATACATTTAAAAATGGGAAACAATAAGAAAAAGAAAAAAAAACATTGTCCTAGATGGTTGGCGGGCGGCAGTGGCGGGCGGTCTGACGGACGACGATTGTGAGGAAGGATGGCTGGCGGGGGACGGCGGGGCGCCCTGACGGACGACGGTTGTGAGGTAGGAGAGAGTTGGAGAGATGGCAGAGAGAGTTTGAAGGCTGCATTTGTGTCGTTCTTCTTCTTCTTCTTCATCATCTTTTTTTTAGTGATTATAATTCAGATTAGGGGTGAGCATTCGGATTTTGGTTCGGATTTTTGCCTAATCCGAACCGATCCGAAAATCCGAATTTTGTGAAAGAAAAAATCCGATCCGAACCGAATATCCGAAAATTCGAACCGAACCGAAAAATACGAAATTATGAAAAAACCGAAAATCAGAAACCATTTTTTTTTAATTCTTATATATATTTATATTAAATTTAAACATATTTAAATAAAATATTATTTTTATACATAAATTATATATAATTCGGATTTTCGGATATTTTCGGATTTAAAAAATCCAATCCGATCTGATCCGAAAATCCGAAATTTTGCAAAATTTCAATCCGATCCGAAAATCCGAAAAATCCGAACCGAATTTTAAATTTCGGTTTGGTTCGGATCGGATATTCGGTTTTTGGATTTTTTGCTCACCCCTAATTCAGATTAGGGTTTTAATCGATTGGGCTTTGTATGAATTTTGTTCGGGCCCAAAAAAATTGGGCCCAAATCGCACAGAACCACCTCAATTGTGTCTCAGTACGCCTTTGCGCCTCAAGGCGTCCTAAGGCGAGACGACGGCGCACACCCAGAATTTGCACAGAGAGATGACTGCCACGGTGCGTTTTCCTGCCGTCTCCTCGAGGTGGCCGTCTTTTGCGATCTTCACAACGCTGGTTATGTATATATATATATATATATATATGTATATATATATATATAGGGGGAGGTTATGGTGAGAAAGGTATTAAGTGTAAGAAATAAGAATAAATCTCATCCATTGATTCTAATACAATCAACGTTCCAAATTTCGTCCATAATTATAGTTGCTAAAAAAACTGATTCACAATTTCATACTGAAAAAAATCGTGCAAGGGTAAAAATGTGAATTGCAAAATAAATATAACACACAATCTATGAGAAGATATCTTAAATCTTTCCATCTTCCGAAAAAGAGAATCGTTTTAATTGTATATCATATCTTGTTTTAGTTATAGCATATAATTATATATATGTAGCACACAAAATTATATATACAACCTAACAAATTTGTATATCATATCTTATTTTAGTTATAGCATATTATATTTTAGTTATAGCATATTATTTATATATGTAGCACACAATATTGGTCCTATACAACTTATCAAAATTATATATCATATCTTGATATAATTATAGCATATGATTGTATATATGTAGCATATAATAGTAAGCTTAAAACATTTATAAATCCTCCATTGTCTTCTGTAATGAATTCTGAAATGTCACATGATATATCATTCTTAGCATATATGTTTTGTATGCATAGCATATTTTCATATTATATGTTGCACACGTAATACAACCAATTTGTAAATTATTTGAAGCCGTAATATGTGCTGTGTGGATTTGTTGTACAATGTCTATTATTTGTAGCATAACGTTTATATAATATTGCACAAATGTAACAAGTTGAAATATATAGCTAAACAAGAAAGGTATAAAGATACTAAACGAAATAA
Organism: Salvia rosmarinus; assembly: GCA_036937905.1. Lineage (NCBI taxonomy): Eukaryota > Viridiplantae > Streptophyta > Magnoliopsida > Lamiales > Lamiaceae > Salvia > Salvia rosmarinus. The sequence goes on from JAODLM010000694.1 coordinate 58,185, forward strand.
AACCGACCATATCAAACCCATTAAATATCTAATCTCATAATTTTAGTAACTACCATTTTTATCTAAACGAGAAAAGGTATAAAGATACTAAACGAGAAATAAAACCCACCATATCAAACCCATTAAATATCTAATCCCATAATTTTAGTAACTACCATTTTATATCACCTAAAATTACAAAACTATCCTCATTAAAATCGATTAAAGCTTAAATCATAGCATATGGAATGAAAATTACGAGATTTACATGATCTAATCTAGACCATAGATCTAATTAATTAAAAGGTGAAATTCATTCTTATTTCTCACTCAATTAACTATTCTCATATGATCTCTCCCTATATATATATATATATATATATATATATAGGAGTGGATCAACGAGAACTATATTTTTTTGCGAACTATGCATAAGGCGTATAAAGATGATGCATAGAACGCTATAAAGTTTAAGTTGTGCACAACCAAAACTTTCTAAAATAGTTTTGTTGTGAAATATTTTTAGAATGTTTTCGTTGTGCACTTTTTAGCTTTTGTTCATCAACTTTTTACGTTTGTGCATAGTTCTTAAGTTCTAAAAAAAGATGAGTTCTCATTGGATCCAATCCCTATATATATATATATATATATATAGGGGAGGGTTAACGTGAGAATCACTTTTATCGTTAGAACATGAGAACCAAAAAATGATGAATTCATGTAAAAGTTGAGGAATTTGCTGTAAAAGTTAATGAATCCAAAAAAATGGAATTTTCGCCCCTCATGGGATTCGAACCCGGGTGAAAATTTTCGAATTTTTAAATTCATTAACTTATCCAATGGATTCATCAACTTTTATAGTGAATTCATTTGGTTCTTAGTTTTTAGGATAAAAATGGTTCTCATTTGAACCTAAATCTCTCTCTCTCTCTCTCTCTCTATATATATATATATATATATATGTAAGAGAATGTTCAAATAAAAACTTTATTTAAAGTGAGGACGTGAGAACCATTTTCAGTCATTAGATCACGAAGATCTATGGTGATGCATCACCTTGCTGAATGAGTGCATTGATCTTCACAACCCGGGTTTGAATCATATGAAGAGCGAAAATTCAATTTTTTTTATTACAATAACTTTCATGAAAAATGTATTATTCTCACGTTTGTAGGATAGCAAATGTTTTTACAATAACCCACATCTCTCTCGCTCTCTTCTATATATATATATATATATATATATATAAATTGATCTCTTTCAAAAATACAAGAACTCTATTTTATATCCCATTCCTAACTATTTTTCTGTTAACGGTTATTTGTCCTGTAAATTTTATTTGATAATTTGAGGAGGATTTTATGGCTAATAATCTGATGAATCTTTTGTTCCTTTTTTTCTCCTATTTTTTCCTTTTCCTTTTCTCGTTCTTCCTCCTTTTTGTTTTGCACAGAGGGGGTTTGTTCAGGCTCACCCTGATGACGGTTTTCTGGAAATTTTTGGTCTTAAACATGGATGGCATGCTTCAATGGTCATGTCTGAAGTAATATCTGCCAAACACATAGCCCAGGTAGTATGCCGTTTTTCCAGCTAGATCAAACAAAAATATTTCAGTTATCTTGCTTGTTAGGTCAGTGAAAATAGAGCACTTTTAATACCTGTTATGATAAGTGATAACATCTGATTAATTATTTTCCCTTTTGTTTCCTGTTGAAAGTGTAGTGTGTAGACTAAATCTTAACACAGAACATCAAGCAGATTTGACAATTTCCGAATTTGAGGATACATTTCTAAATTTGGCCTTAAAATCATATGGTGGTCTGTTGACCTTTAGTTGTTTGTAAATTTTCACATTCCTAAATATCGAGGCTTTATCTTCATGTGAAAGTGAGGTGCTCTATTGCTACCTAAAGTGGTGATATGACACTACAGTGCACGCATTTCGTTAGAGAAGTTACTGTGATCTTTAGGTCTTCATTTATATGTTGTATAAACCTTGATAACTTGGTTTGTCCACCTATGTCAAGCAGTCAAGTTTAAATTCTCAGTAAATGATGTTCTATGCTTTTGATACTGCTCCAGGCTTCAGATATCCGGTTCGAGCTCAGAGGAGGAGAATGGAAAAAGTCGTACCTGCAAATGGATGGCGAACCATGGAAACAACCCATTAACAAGGAGTTCTCAACGTTTGTGGAAATTAAGAGAGTACCGAATCAGTCCCTCATGGTCAGGGCAGAATAGGTTTGTGTAGAAGGCTACTTGCGACAGCATCAAGGCGCTGTACATATCTCTGTTTAGCTTTGCATATAATATGTTCTTTAAACCAAAATCCTGAGTAGGATGGAATTTCAATCAATTAAATCTATAAGAATCATAAAGTCCTAGCTTTTTGAATAAAAAATAAATCAGTAGAACTCAATTTAATGGCTTATTCTATTTTGGTAGTTCGATCGTGAAATTTCTTTCTTTATGTATTTTCGGAATATGAGTGTGTGACTTGTTATAATTGATTCTATTGATAGTACAGAGGCTAGATCTGTCACCTTCATAAAGATGGTTCTCTTAGTCAGATATTTCAAATATCTGGAACATGAACTATAGAACTATAGTAATATGTAAAGTCAGTCAGAAATGTTGCTAATTCACAAGTATTAAATCTTAATGTAATGGGTGCTTGTTGCTGCCTGTTTCAAGTCTCGCTTCGTCACTCCATGTTTGCTGTAGCATAAAGCTCTTGTCTACTGCAATGTCGAACAAAGTAGGGCCTTCAAAAACGTAGATGTTATGCATATATTTCTTGAAGATACTTGTATGACATTTAAATATAATAATTGTCATCGACTTGCATTTACAAGTCAAAATTGGGACATATATGGTGCTACTCAACTGCGCGAGCTATCTCTGATAGGTTGTGGGCATCATTTCCGATTCCTTCTGCATTTTGAGCAGCTGCTCTGGACTTGTTTTCAGGGGCCGTTACTGAAGTTTCTGCAGCTTCATCTCCTATAACTTGTGCATAACCACCTTCTCCGGGAGGAGGTGGAGGAGCACCACCACCTGTGGAAGGCTAAGATCAGGGAATTGGAGCTGCGTTCGTTGCTGCCTTGCTAAAGCAGTCCACCATTTGGACATACCTCTTTTCATTCGTGTTGCGTGCATATGATTCGCAAAGAAAAGCATCAATTAACCTTCTTTCACCCTGGATGATAGCTAAGTGAAGTTAGAATCTTTCGTTCATTCTTCTTTTTCTCGTTCTTCTCTTGTTCCTGCTGCTAAAGCGGATGTTCTGCATTCAGCGGTTTCTTCCTCAATAGTAGATCTCCCCTTCCACCAGGACTCCACACTTTGGGTGAAGTGTTGCGCGTGGTATGAGTGAGTTTTCATCCAATTGGAGCAGAAGAGAGTAAATAGAACAAATGATGCAGTAAGAAGGAATAAGCGTGCAAATTTTTGGAAAGGCTGGAGGTCCCTTAAATAACCGAATATATTCAATAGAATTGCCCAACTAAGGGGGACTGACGTGCAAATTAACATCCACAAGATCCTTCCATCATAACATTCTAGTAGTGCAAATTTTGTTTTGATTGAGAAACTTTTCAAGAAAAAGGCTTTTGGTGATGCGTTAGTGGAGGGAGGGGAATACTTACTGTTGTTGGGCTTGGGCTATTAGTTGGCCCAACTTTGACCCAGCCCATGACCCATCCTCTTTAGCCTCTCTATTACCTATCGGCAGTTTTTTTTTTTTCTTAAGGCAGCAGCTCATTGTGGAATTACAGTAGCAAAAACAGGAGCAAAACAGAAGAGGGAAAAACAGAGAGGGGATACGAGAGGTTTGAGAAGAGAGTGAGATTGTGAGATTTTGAAGAGGAAAATTCGAACTTGAGGTAGAGAGTGTACAAGGAAGAGGTTGTTCTACCTTTGGGTGTAATTCTTGGCTTCCTCACAGACGAATTCTTCAATATTACGATTGGTGTTGCTCCCGTGGACGTAGGCTTTGTCGAACCACGTAAATCTCGTGTCTTGTTTATCTTCGTGCATATTTTTGATAGCTTGTTGGTTATTGCTTGTTTTGCGGGTGCATTGTTATTGCTTGAATGTATTTCTCGTGATTTGTCTATTGTTTCTGCTGCATTGGTGTCGTTGTGGGTTTGCATTTGACGCCAACAATTGGTATCGGAGCTTGAATTTCGAATTTGGGTGGTTGAGCTCACATTTGAGGTGTTTTTGAGACTGATTCTGGACAATCACTCCAGGTGTTCGATAAAAGTCCCGAGAGAGACGATTTTGTAAAACAAGTGGAAAAATGACTTCCACAAGTGATACAATCAAAATTGGAAAGTATGAGATAGCAAGGTTCAATGGAAAGAATGATTTTTCCTATTTGAGGATGCAAATGAAAAATTTACTAATTTCACAAAAGCTGCACAAAGCTTTGACGGGTAAAGAAAAGAAGCCCAAAGACATGACGGATGAGGATTGGAAAGAGTTAGATCTTGAAGCACGTGCCTCGATCATACTTACCCTTGAATGTGATGTTGCTTTCTTGGTGGATAGTGAGGAAACCGCGGAGGCCGTGTGGTTGAAGTTAGAGACAAACTTCATGACGAAGACTCTAACAAATCGGATCTACTTGAAGTCCAAATTGTATACTTGCAAGATGGAGGAAGGTACACCTATCGGGGAATATATTAACAAGTTTGATAGATGTATATCAGACTTGAAAGATATAGATGTGAAGGTGGATGACGAGGATCAAGCTCTCATGCTACTTCTTTCATTGCCAAAATCATATGAAAATCTTGTGCAAACTTTGATGCTCGTGGGTGATAATCTAACTATGGATGAGACTAGGACGTCACTCCTAGCGGATGATCTTCGAAAGATTGCAACTAGTGGCATGGCTACAAGTGGTAATAAGGAGCAAGCACAGGGTTATTTACAAGGGGTAGGGCGCATGAGCGAGGGAAAGGAAGGGAGCAAAGTCGAGATCCGGTTCAAACCTCTTGCGAAAGATCATGTTTTAAGTGCGGGCAACTTGGGCATTTCAAAGCAAATTGCCCAAACAAAGGGCAACTTGGAAGAACATGAACAAGAACAACGACAACAACAGTCTACAAGGACACAAGAGGTTGGTTATGCTTGAGGAAAATGATTTAGGTGATTGCTTCTCGATCAATTGTGATGAGGTAAGCTCGATAAATGGCTACTGATTCGGGTTGCTCTTATCATATGTCTCCAAATAGGAAGTGGTTTACTACCTATAATAAGGTGGATGGTGGAACTGTGTTGATGGGTAATAACCATTCATGTAAAGCAGTGGGGCTTGGTTCAATTAGAATCAGGATGCATGATGGAGTCATCAGAACTTTGAATGAGGTGAGATATATCCCAAATTTGCGTAAGAACCTTATCTCTGTTGGTGCGTTGGACTTCGCTGGATGTAAAATTGTTACTTGGAATGGAGTCAAGAAGGTTGTTCGGGGTTCTTTAGTTGTGATGAAAGGTATCCGTCAAAGGAACTTGTATACTCTTTTGGGTACTACGGTGACAGGAATTGCGGCAGTTGGAGCAAGTGGAACTGGTAGTAACCCAAGTGATTACACCCTGTTGTGGCACAAGAGACTCGGACACATGTCAGAGAAGGGTCTAGATCTGCTCTGCAAAGCAGGTTTGCTGAAGAACATGAAGAAGCCTTGCATGAAGTTTTGCGAGCATTGCGTATACGGGAAAGCACACCGTGTTCAGTTCAGGGCCAGCAAACATAGGAGCAGAGGCATCTTGGATTATATGCACACAGATGTATGGGGGTCAACTACAGTTATCTCTAAGGGAGGCTTCAGGTACTATGTCACGTTCATTGATGATCATTCTAGATATTGTAATACCCCGACCGTCTAAACTTGGTTTAGAATGAACCTAATTTTGAAATTAGGATTTTGCATCAGTAATAATAATAAAATATTATAGAAATTACATATATGTATAAGAATTATGTAAGTTGACCAGATTTTGGGATAGATCCCAAATAGATTTAAACTATTACAATATATGTATACATACATATATAATACGATAAGAAAAAGAAAAATAAGAAAAAGAAAAAGAGACGAAAAAGAAAGAAAAAAAAAGGGTAAAGAAAAAAAGGAAAAAATATATATATATATGTACGCATGCATTTAATTAGTGTGTCCCAAAAGTGAGTTAATATCAAAGTTATAATACCAATATAATATTATATTATATATATGGTAATTAGGTGCTGAATTAAATTGTGTGTGTCGTATATATGTATATATATAGTATGTGTGTGTAAGTGTGTAAGAGTGTGTGTGTAAGTGTATGCATGTTGTAGTTGTGTGCGTGTGTTTAAAAGAAGAAGAAGAAGTAAATGCAATGTCAAGTTACAGAATCAAATTGCTTATACTTTCACTTTCATTTCGTATGCTACAGTGAAGAACAAAAGAAAAATAACTTTCCCCCTTCAATCTTTCTTTCTTCAATTTCTTTACTCGTTTTCAATCTCTCGATAAATCCGAACCGATATTAAGGTTAGTCTCGCCATTACCTACATTCCTATGGTTTAAAATTTAAGTTTGGTGCATGTTTTGTATTTGTGTATTTATTTTTTGAAATGTATTAAAAATAGGAAGATGATGCCAAATGCCAGAAGTCGAGAACTAATGTTGTTCGTATACTCTATATATGCTAGGATTATGAATATGGTTAAAAGTTATTGAGGTTAGGTTTTTGCTCATTTTTAAAGCCGAGCTATAGTCAATTTTTTCGACTTTTATTGAATGAAGTGACCTCGTATATACAGTCTATACTAGCCTACTAGCATATAGAATTAAATTGGAATTTTTTCGTACGCATTAGGATATAAAACTTGTTTGGCTGAAAATCTAAAGCTCCACGTTCGGATTATCCGATCTTTGTTTGTCAAATGTTATCACATATCTGTATTCTAGGATATATCTAGCATGACATATAAATTTATCATAATTTTCTAGGTATGTTATGTATTTTCCTAAAAATATCATTTATCTAAAGTTGGCCGTTCGAGGATACCGTAAATGTTATACGAAATGTAAAGTGACATATGAGTTAGACAATATATAATGAGTAAACGATTAAAGTTTGGAAGAAATTGATCGACGTTTGCTTAGTTAAGTGTGAGAAATCAAGAATAGTTTGTTATTAATATTCGAGCATGTGTGTGCGTAGAGTTATGATTATCGCACAAAGTTATGATTTTTGCCTAGTTAAATATGGTTTTCTCTGAATAGTTGAAATAGACATGAGATACAAGAAATGAAACGAGGAATTAGAATTTTAACGTGGTTCTATGTTAATGAATAAGCTTGTTCCCAAGCTTAAGAATAAATAAGAAGTATATAATAAATGGATGAGAATAGTAGCTCCACTATGACCAAGTGGAACCAAATTGAGATATTTTATATCTCTTATTCACTAATGATGATGCAAAATCCTAAGATATTAAAAGTTGTCTAGTACTTTGATGATAATCGACGTTATCCAAGAACCAAATGAAGTACTAAACCTTTCTTTTAAGTAAAGGTAAAGTACGAGGGTAACAGAAGAAGAGAAGGGAGAAGTACGCTGTGTGACTAAAAGTATATACCAGATGGGCTTTCTTACGAAATGATGAACCTAAATTTTCATCCATGATGTTTTATTGAAATCAAGTGATATGAAGTATTTGATGATATTGACGCCAAAATGTTTATGTTTATGTGTGAATCCTATCGTGTTGGTTCGTTAACTATGAATGATAATCGAATTGGATCTATGCTAGCGAAGGTGCCTAAGTAACGGATTAACATGTACACTATGGTGACCGTGTCTTTGAAAGGTTTTCTCGGCGGTCGCGGCGTCAGTGGGAGGTGACCACCTTCCGCGCATATGATTCTATATGAATATGGATCATCTTGACGAAAATGGTCCGCCGGGCGATCTTATGAAAATGAAAAGTATTTAGTAAGCACGAGCATTTCAAATAAAACCACGTATTCTTGTGATGGGCGATTCAATATATGTTATTCAAAGTATTTGGCATATGTCCACCGAGTACCTAGTACTCACCGCATGTTTGTTTTAAATGTGAAGGTTGGGCTGGTGATGCGATGGAGCAGTGTTGAGCAGTAGGAATACTATGTCGCTGAAAGTCAATACCTTGAGTGCACATCGTCATATGTGTAATTCACATGTTTTCGCTGCAAGAATCCTAAGTCATATGTATATTATGTTTGTCAAATCTCAAACGCTTTGAAGTTCTAGATGTATTCCTGATATATGTCTCACAATTCAATGTTCCATGTCCTTGTTACGTTTCTTAATTCCCGTTCTTAGTAATAGTCTATGCTAATTCGTCCTTTGGATTAGTGGGCTGTTACAAAGTGGTATCAGAGCAGTTCGTTCCTTGAATCCAAAACTTCCTTCAAAGTTAAGTCTAGATTGAGTCACTAGACTTGTTAGAGGTCAGTCGACTATGCTCAAAACTCCATCACATCAAGCTCAACCGGAATGAGGTAAATGATTCTTTCTCAAAGTTTTGAAATGTAAAGTTTTGAAAATGGAAATTGATTGGAATGATTTTTCAAGGGAAATGAAAATTATGAGAAACGATGTTTTAAATGAAGTGAAATTTATGGAGAATGTTGCAAATGAAGTTTTATGTTGTGAAAGGAAAAGAGATATGAGGAAATGTTTACAGTGATATGAGAAAGAATTGACAGTGATATGAGAAAGTGTTGACATTGATATGTCAAAAGTGAAGTGTTTGAATTCATGGAATTCAATGAGAATTATTGTTATGAATGAGTTATGTTATTAATGTTTAAAGTTTTGTAATTTCAAATTGTTTATGAAAATTGATATGTTATCCCAAAAGAACGTAGACTGTTTAAGACGCATGATCCCTTTTGCGAAAGAACATAGAAAGATGAACTATGGGAATGTTATTCCATCATGAGAACAAAAACGAGATCGAAATGAGAATTTCGAGTTGAAAGACGAGGACAATGAAAATAAAGAGGAGAAACTCAAAGAGCAGAGCTGGAAATGATGGTGGCAAGAATTGAATGATGATGTTGAGATGATAAATGTCACTATACGACAGTAACATGAGTATAGTCTTTCCCTTTGGATGTTCACACGCGACGGAACTCCAAATTGACTATGACTTTTTCGTTAGAAACGAAATAGATATGTGATTAAAGAATCAGTTGATGCTAGTATTGTGATTTATACAGAATGAGAGACCACGGTATGGTAGAAAGTTTGAATGCTAATTGGAGAATTGGGTTTTTCAGTGGTATGAGTAGAGTTTGAGATGTACAGTGGTATGTTGATAACCCTTACAATTTATAATGACCTATTCCGAGTTATATGAGGTTTCAAATTTTATTCATTACCCAAGTTCTGTCATTGAGTTTAACTCTATAATCTAGATTCAATTGAGATATCACTTGATTTTCTCACTTTTTGTGAAAGAAGTTTACAACCAGAAAATTTCATAAAGCGTCCTTTTTAAACCAAGCCTTCATGTGACTGAGAAGTATTTGTGACGGGTCTGGCCAGCCCATATGACCAAAGTGTCTCAGTAGTCGTCATTCTGGTATTCGGACCCTATATTCCAATTATTCACTTCAAAGAACATGTTGATTCAAACTTTAAAGGTAGTCGTTGTGAATTGTGAATCCTTACCACTTGTAAGCTGTCATGGTGAGTTTTCTTCAATCCTCGATACTGATAAGTATGATGTAGGTTGACTTATCTTGTCACCTAAGTTTTCAGATCAGTAAAATGATGTACATCAAGTTATGATGTAGAGAAGTCCTCGATGAGGCGAGATATATTTTCCCTATGATACACATAGATACGATGACCCTGATGGGCTTTCCAGACGATGCGGTGAAGTTACACGATATTGATGATAAAGAAGTTACACCACCTTGTGAGTGTTATGACTATAAAGTTATGAACGAGATACTCTTTAGCATTGAATGCTAGAGTAGAAGTAAAGGAAAGTATAGAATATTATTGGAAAATAATCTCCTCTTATTATGTTATAACAAGAGAGATTACAACTTATATTTAAGATAGTTGACTGTCCTTAAGACATCGTTAGTAGGTTGGACATGTCTAAAATATGGAGGTGCACGAGAATTTTTTTTTCAATTGATATATAAGGAATGATAGCATCTTAGTTAACAAGTCTCTCACTTTATACCTCAACCTTTAGGATTATGCTTGAGCGGCATTGATTTCGAGTATTTGAGACCTTAGTGAAACCAAATGATAGTGAGATTGATGGATAATAAATATTGAGAAGTGTGAACAGCTAGGCTAGCCCTAGTGTTTAAAAGCAAGTATGGAAATATATCTCAAAGTCGAGACATGATAATGAGGACTTGTGTTTGGGATAAAGTTATGGTGCACAAGTGCATTCTACCGTGCTATATGACAACAATGACGGTTTAACCGTGGAAGTGAGAACCAAGTATAATGAAAAAAATATGACTTTCAGATATCATGATCAAGAAAAAGGGGACAAGAATTGAGAACAACTGAAGAAACTACGAGCTATCCCGTTATGAGATAGCCCAAGATATGATTTAAGCTTCAGAAACAGTCTGACTACGATAAGTAAGGTAATTCCTTGGAAGCATAGAAGTAGATTCATTATTTGAGATGAAGGCTTGATATTCTAAGTTACATAAACATAAAACGCATGTCTTGTGTGTTTTGAAATTTAACAAGCAAAACAACTTCTAGAGAAGTTTGTAAGGAAAATACATTCAAGGGAACAAAGGAAGAGATTCACATGGAAAGACTTTAAGATGAAGGTAATTGGGAAGTTTGTTCCTCATAATTACATGATGAGAAATAAGGTGAAATTTTGGGTACCTCTGACATTGAAATGAAGCAAACATAGAATGTCAAGAAGATAGTGAAGATACATGATGTTTAGGGCAAAGTCGACACGTCCCCAATGGACGAGGATTTTAACTCAGCGAAACACATAGTTAATCAATGAAGATTAAGGGAAATGACGTATATCCAAATAAGATATTACTAATGATGGTGCTACAAATGCCAACATGAGGATTTCTTGAAAAGATTTTAAAGTAAGAGTATGTGAGATATATATTCTAAGAGCGATAGAGAGGAAAAGGAAACCAATCATTCAGATCAATTAAGAATTGATGATAGTGAAGGATACATCACGATCTCTATGACAAGATTAGACCGCCGAGGCAACAATGCCGAGGATAAACCGGCGTACTTCGAGCCGTAAAATACAATTGATAAAGGAATAACATAATGACAACCGAGAAGGATATAACGAACAAGGTGACATGAGGCCTGGCAAGGAAACATGGTGCAATTAGGGAAAGGACAATGTAAATGAGATGGATGTTTACCGACGACAGGACACCGCAGATTAGAGCCTATGCTCGCACCAAAATAGAATCGAACAAAACCAGGGAAGCTAACGGTATGGGGAAAACTCCTCAACATACCTATTATAATTTTGTTCGATACCGGTGGTTTATATTCTTTTATCGCAGCACATACGTAGATGTTTTAGAACTTAACTCGAACGGACGAGATAAAGCTATGAGAATCTCATCACCGATAGGAGGAATTACAACAAGCATACATACATGCTTGAACCTAGAGTTGAACATAGGATCACTTAAGGTTCTAGCAAACAACTTATATGTCATACCAATGTGGGACGTTGATATGATATTAGGAATGGACTGGTTGGTGAGAGTTATGCCACCATTTTGTGTAACGAAGAAAGATTTCATTCCAATTTTCGGAAGAGATGCTACCGCCACGGATTAACATGGGAAATAGAATACCTATATATCCGCGATCCAAAAAAAAAAAATGATGAACAAGGTAGGATGTCAAGTTTTCCTTGTTTATCTAAATGGAGAAGCTGAAGTCGAGAAGACAGTGGAAGATATACCAGTTGTGAGGGAGTTTAAAGATGTCTTTCCTAAAGAATTGCCGGGTTTACCGCCTAATAGGCAGATTGAGTTTACAATTGATCTAGAGTCTGGATCAGCACCAGTATCAAAGGCACCATATAGAATGGCTCCAAAAGAGTTAGAAGAACTGTAGATTCAACTACAAGAGCTTCTGACCTAGGTTTCATCGCACCTAGTGTCCCATGGGGAGCACCTATCTTGTTCGTGAAGAAGAAAGATGGTACTTTGAGGATGTGCATAGATTACGTAGAGTGAACAAATTAACACTCAAGAACAAATACCCTCTTCCTAGGATAGATGATTTATTTGATCATTCGGGGAGCAAGAGTATTCTCAAGATCGACTTAAAATCGTGGTACCATCAATGAGAATTGACGAAGATATATACCTAAAACGGCATTTGAATAAGATATGGTCACTATGAATTCATAATTATGCCATTTGGATTAACAAATGCACCACCGTGTTCATGGATCTTATGAAGAGATTCCATCGTCTTGAGACAAATTTATCTTGGTATTTATAGATGATATTCTCATCTATTCAAAGGACGAGGAAGAACATGAAGATCATCTAAGAATAATTTTGCGACGCTTAAGAGTGAACAACTCTATGCCAAATTTAGCAAGTGCGAATTTTGGCTGAAGGAAGTGACATTTTTAGGACATATTGTGTCGTCGGAAGGAATTAAAGTGGATCCCACTAAGGTGGAAACTGTACAAAAATGGAAATCACCAACAACTCCAAACGAGATCAGAAGCTTTCTAGATTGGTGGTTACTATCAAGATTCATTGAAGGTTTCTCAAAAATAGCAAGGTCAATGATTGACTACTTGGAAAGGAATCAAATTTGTATGGACTCTTCGAATGCGAAACAAGTTTCCGAAACTCAAAGAATTACTAACTACAACAAGATAGCGGTTCAACCGGATAAGGAATATCACCGCCTATATGCATCAAAGAATGGACTAGGTTGTGTATTGATGCAAGAAGGAAGGGTGATCGCTTATGCATCCCGAGAACTTAGACCACATGAAATAAATTATCCCACCCATGATTTGGAACTAGCTGCAATTGTACATGCCTTGAAGATCTGGAGACACCATCTCTATGGAGTGAGGTGTGAAATCTTCACGGATCACAAAAGTTTGAAATACTTCTTTGAGCAAAGAGACCTGAACATGAGACAGAGAAGATGGCTCGAGTTGGTAAAGGACTACGACTGCGGTATTAATTACCACCCAGGAAAGGCTAATGTAGTGGCTGATGCCTTAAGTCGTAAAACTTAATCCAAGTTGGTATGTCTCCTTACGGAAGATGAAAGATTCATTGATGAATTTAAACGGATGAAGATAGAAGTAATTGATCCAGCTGAAACAATAACAGGTCTGATTGCAACACTCACCACGACACCTAACCTGAGAGGAAGGATAATTGATGCACAAAGGAAGGACGAGAAATTAGAAAAGATTAGAATGAAAATAAGGACTGAAAAGCTAAAGGACTATCAAGAAGAGACAGATAACGCTATTATGTTCGAAGGAAGAATATGTGTTCCGCAAGATGAAGGGCTAAAAAATGAAATTTTGAGCGAAGCTCATAACACCCCTTACACCGCCCACCCAGGAAGCACAAAAATGTACCAAGATTTAAAAGAGAAATTTTGGTGGGAATGAATGAAAAGAGATGTCGCTTCATTCGTCGAACGTTGCCTATCATGTCAACAGGTGAAGGCTTTACATCAGCGGCTTTATGGGAAGCTGCAACCTTTGAAAATACCTAAATGGAAATGGGATGACATTACAATAGATTTTGTGATTGGCTTACCACGATCAAAACGAGGAACACATCGATATGGGTAATCATAGATAGACTCACGGTGTGCTCATTTTATACCAATTCGATTACCTATGGATCGACAAGTTAGCTCAACTATACGCTCGTGAAATTATACATTTGCATGGAGTTCCAAAATCAATCACATCGATAGAGATTAAAATTTTACTTCTAGATTTTGGATCACCACAAAAGCGAGATGGAACAAAATTGAACTTCAAGACAACTTTTCACCCACAAATGATGGTCATCCGAATGAACAATTCATACTCATGAAGACATGTTAAGACAACAGTGTTAGATCGAGGTGAAAGTCGGGAGTATGTACCACCGCCATTGAATTTGCCTATAATAATAACTATCGTGCAACAATCGGCATGGCACCATATGAAGCATTATATGGAAAAAGTGTCGATCACCACTTTACCGGATGAAGTGGGTGAGAAAAGTCTTAGACCTAATCAAGAGACTAAATGATTAAATTAGTCCATCGATCAAGCAAAGGTTAAAGGAGGCCCAAGATGACAAAAGTCGATATGCTAATAAAAAAACCGAATCGAATTACAATTTGATGTTGGAGATAAAGTTTTTCAAAATTTATCCATCAAAGGGAATCGTTAGATTTAGAGTAAGAGGCAAGCTATGACCACGTTTTATAGAGCCTATGAGATATTAGCAAAGATAGGCCAAGAAGCTACAAGTTAGCGTTGCCACCAAGTTTTGGGAACGTACACAATGTGTTCCATGTGTCGCAATCGAGAAAGCACGCGTTACGACTCAAAACCATGTGATCCATCGATCGATATCACCCTTGATCCGGATATGAGTTATGAAGAAAAGCCCAAGCTATCTTAGACCAACAGTATACAAAATTAAGAAACAAATCAATATCGTTAGTAAAAGTCTTATGGAGACACCATGGGCAAGAAGAAGCGACATGAGAACTAGAGGATCAAATGAAAGAGAAATATTCGAACTCTTATAGAGATATGTAAATTTCGGGACTAAATTTCTTTAAGAGGTAGAATGTAATACCCCCACCATCTAAACTTGTTTAGAATGAACCTAATTTTGAAATTAGGATTTTGCATCGAGAATAATAATAAATTATAGAAATTACATATATGTATAAGAATTATGTAAGTTGATAAGATTTTGAGATAGATCCCAAATAGATTTAAACTATTACAATATATGTATACATACATAAATAATATGATAAGAAAAGAAAAACAAGAAAAGAGAAAAAAAAAAAAAGGGTAAAGAAAAAAGGAAAAATATATATATATGTACGCATTTTAATTAGTGTGTCCAAAAGTGAGTTAATATCAAATTATAATACCATATATATATATATTATATATATGGTAATTAGGTGGTATAATTAAATTATAATAGTATGTATATGCTATAAATATAGTATGTGTGTGTAAGTGTATAAGAGTGTGTGTGTTACGGTGTAATGCATGTTGTGTGTTGCATGTTGAGTGCGTGTGTTTAAAAAGAAAAAGAAGTAAATGCATGTCAAGTTCGTAATCACATTGCTTTTACTTTCATTTCATTTCATATGCTTGCAGAAGAAAAAAGAAAACTTTCTTTCCTTCATCTTTCTTTCTTCAATTCTCGCCTGCTTTTCAATCTCTCGATAACCGAACCGATACTAAGGTTAGTCTCACATTACCTACATTCCTATGGTTTAAAATTTAAGTTTGGTGCATGTTTTGTATTTGTGTATTTATTTTTGAAATGTATTAAAAATAGGAAGATGATGCCAAATGCTAGAAGTCGAGAACTAATGTTGTTAGTATTTACTGCATTAAAATAGGGAGATGATGCCAAATGCTAGTATTATGAATATGGTTAAAAGTTATTAAGGTTAGGTTTTTGCTCATTTTAAAGCCGAGCTATAGTCGATTTTTCGACTTTTATTGAATGAAGTGACCTCGTATATACGATCTATACTAGCATACTAGAATATAGAATTAAATTGGAAATTTTTAAATGCGCATTATGATATAAAACTTGTTTGGCTGAAAATCTAAAGCTACACGCTCGATTATCCGATCTTTGTTTGTCAAATGTTATTACATCTCGTATTCTAGGATATATCTAGCACGACATATAAATTTATCATAATTTTCTCGGATATGTTATGTATTTTCCTAAAATATCATGTATCTAAAGTTGGTCGCTCGAGGATACTATAAATGTTATACTAAATGTAAAGTGACATATGAGTTAGACAATATATAATGAGTAAACGATTAAAGTTCGGAAGAAATTGATCGACGCTTGCTTAGTTAAGTGTGAGAAATCAAGAATAGTTTGTTATTAATATTCGAGCACGTGTGTGCGTAGAGTTATGATTATCGCACAGAGTTATGATTTATGCCTAGTTAAATATGGTTTTATCTGAATAGTTGAAATAGACATGAGATACAAGAAATGAAACGAGGACTTAGAATTTTAATGTGGTTTGATGAATGATGTTAATGAATAAGCTTGTCCCCAAACTTAAGAATAAATAAGAAGTTTATAAGGAAATATAATAATGAGAATAGTAGCTCCACTATGACCAAGTGGAACCAAATCGAGATATTTTATATCTCTTATTCACTAATGATGATGCAAAATCCTAAGATATTAAAAGTTATCTAGTTCGTTGATGATAATCGACGTTATCCAAGAACCAAATGAAGTACTAAACCTTTCTTTTACGTAAAGGTAAAGTACGAGGGTAATGTAAGAAGAGAAAGGAGAAGACGCCAGATTGCTAAAAGTATATATCGGATGGGCTTTTTCTCCTCAAGGATAAAAATTCAAATGATAAATGTTTTATTTATGATGCTTTATTGAGAATGATGATGATATGTTATTATTTATTACCCGCCCAAAATGTTAATGTTTTATGTATGGATCCTATCGTGTTGGTTTATGTAAGTTTAATCGAATTCGATCCTATGCTAGAGGTAGAATTCCTAGCAAGGATTAATGTGTACACTAAGGTAACCGTATTTGCCGAAAGGTTTGCTCACCGCCACGCGATCGTGTCTCAAAGGTTTGCTCGGTTTGGTCACAGTCCGTGGAAGGAGGCTCCTTCTACCGCAAGATGATGTTATATGAGATGATATGGATCATACAGATAGAAAATATGTCCGCCGCATAAGTTTATGAAAATGAAAGAAAATAAGTTTAGTAAAGACGAGCATTTCAAATAAAACCTCGTGTGTTACCGATAGAGGGGTAATTCAATGTTATGATAAATGTTTTCGCATAAGTCCACCGAGTGCATTCTTGTACTCAAACCGCATGTTTGTTTTAAATGTGCAGTTGAGTCGGTGATCGATGGAGCAAAGTTGTGCAAGAGGAATCTTTGTCGAAAGTTAGTACTTTGAGTGCACATCGTCATATGTGTAATTCACATGTTTTCATTGCAAGAACAATAAGTTATGTTTTGAGTAAAGAACTAATTTCCTTCGATCAATTGAACCCATGGTTAAATATCTAATGGTCTAGTCTCTCATATGTATGTTATGGTTGCCAAATCTCAAATGCTATGAAGTTCTAGAAGTTTCTCGATATATGTCTCACAATTCAATATCCCATTTTCTTGTTACGCTTCTAATTTCGCCCAAGTAATAGTCCCTACTAATCTGTCTTAGGAATAGTGGATCGTTACAAAGTGGTATCGAGGCGCTGCCTCGAATCAAAACTTCCTTCAAAGTTAAGTCTAGATTGAGTCACTAGACTTGTTAGAGGTCACCGACTATGCTCAACACTCCATCACATCAAGCTCAACCTAACGAGGTAAATGATTTACTCTGCTTTGGAAATGAAAAGTTTGAAGGTGGAAAATGATTGAAATGATGTTTCAAAGAAATGAAAGTTATGGAAATGGTTGGGAATGAAAGTTGTGAATGATGGTTGAAATGATGTTTTGGTTATGAAAAGAAATGAGAAAGAGTCGACGACGTTGATATGTCAAAGTGAAATGTTTGAATTGTGGAATTCAATTAGATTTATTGTTATGAACTAGTTATGTTATCAATGTTTAAATTATTTCAATTACAAGTTGTTTATGACAATGGATATGTTATCCCAAAAGAACGTAGACTGTTTAAGACGCATGATCCCTTTTGCGAAAGAATATAGAAAGATGAACTATGAGAATTTTATTCCACCATGAGAACAAAAGTGACTATGGAAATGAGAACAAAAGCGAGGATCAAAATGAGAATAATACGAGTTGAAAGACGAGAACAAAGTCTAAAAGAGCGTAATGGAAATGATGATTGCGAAATCGAATGATGATTTTGAGATGATGAATGTCACTATGCGATAGTGACATGAGTATAGTCTTTCCTCGATGTTCACACGAGACTAACTCCAAATCGACTATGACTTTTTCATTAGAAACGAAATAGAAATGTGATCAAAGAATCAATCGACTTTAGTATTGTGGTTTACACAGAACGAGAGACCACGATGTGGTAGAAATTTTGAAGCAAATTGAGAATCGGGTTTTCAAAGGTATGAGTAGAGTTTGAGACGCATGCGGGGTATGTTGATAACCCTTACAATTTATAATGACCTATTCCGAGTTATATGAGGTTTCAAATTTTATTCATTACCCAAGTTCTGTCATTGAGTTTAACTCTATAATCTAGATTCAATTGAGATATCACTTGATTTTCTCACTTTTTGTGAAAGAAGTTTACAACCGTAAAATTTCATAAGCGTCCTTTTCAAACCAAGCCTTCATGTAATCGAGAAGTATTTGTGACGGTCCGCCAACCCATATGACCAAAGTGTCTCAAGAGTCATCATTCGGTCTTCGGACCTATAGTAAGCACGAGCATTTCAAATAAAACCTCGTGTTATTCTTGGGGCGAGGTAATTCAATGTTATGATAAATGTTTTCGCATAAGTCCACCGAGTGCATTCTTGTACTCACCGCATGTTTGTTTTAAATGTGCAGTTGAAATGGTGATGCGATGGAGCAAAGTGTTGTGCAAGAGGGAATCTTTTGTCATTTGAAAGTTAGTACTTGAGTGCACATCGTCATATGTGTAATTCACATGTTTTCCACCGCAAGAACAATAAGTTATGTTTTGAGTAAAGAACTAATTTCCTTCGATCAATTGAACCCACGGTTAAATATCTAATGGTCTAGTCTCTCATGTATGTTATGGTTGCCAAATCTCAAATGCTATGAAGTTCTAGAAGTTTCCTCGATATATGTCTCACAATTGATATCCCATTTTCTTGTTACGCTTAATTTCGCCCAAGTAATAGTCCCTACTAATCGTCATAGGAATAGTGGATCACACAAAGTGGTATCGAGCGATTCGCTTCATCGAATCAAAACTTCCTTCAAAGTTAAGTCTAGATTGAGTCACTAGACTTGTTAGAGGTCACGACTATGCTCAACACTCCATCACATCAAGCTCAACCGAATGAGGTAAATGATTTACTGCTTTTGGAAATGAAAAGTTTGAAGGTGGAAAATGATTGAAATGATGTTTCAAAAGAAATGAAAGTTATGGAAAATGGTTGGGAATGAAAGTTGTGAATGATGGTTGAAATGATGTTTTGGTTATGAAAAGAAATGAGAAAGAGTTGACGACAGTGATATGTCAAAGTGAAATGTTTGAATTCGTGGAATTCAATAGATTTATTGTTATGAACTAGTTATGTTATCAATGTTTAAATTATTTCAATTACAAGTTGTTTATGACAATGGATATGTTATCCCAAAAGAACGTAGACTGTTTAAGACGCATGATCCCTTTTGCGAAAGAATATAGAAAGATGAACGATGAGAATTTTATTCCACCATGAGAACAAAAGTGACTATGGAAATGAGAACAAAAGCGAGGATCAAAATGAGAATAATACGAGTTGAAAGACGAGAACAAAGTCTAAAAGAGCAGAAATGGAAATGATGATTGCGAGAATTGAATGATGATTTTGAGATGATGAATGTCACTATGCGATAGTGACATGAGTATAGTCTTTCCCTTGGATGATGATTTTGAGAATTGAATGATGATTTTGAGATGATGATGAATGTTCACACGAGACGGAACTCCAAATTGACTATGACTTTTTCATTAGAAACGAAATAGAAATGTGATCAAAGAATCAATTGACTTTAGTATTGTGGTTTACACAGAATGAGAGACCACGATGTGGTAGAAATTTTGAAGGCAAATTGAGAATTGGGTTTTTCAGTGGTATGAGTAGAGTTTGAGATGTACAGTGGTATGTTGATAACCCTTACAATTTATAATGACCTATTCCGAGTTATGTGAGGTTTCAAATTTTATTCATTACCCAAGTTCTGTCATTGAGTTTAACTCTATAATCTAGATTCAATTGAGATATCACTTGATTTTCTCACTTTTTTGTGAAAGAAGTTTACAACCAGAAAATTTCATAAAGCGTCCTTTTGAAACCAAGCCTTCATGTAATCGAGAGTATTTGTGACGGTCCGCCAACCCATACGACCAAAGTGTCTCAGTAGTCGTCATTCTGGTCTTCGGACCCTATATTACAATTATTCACTTCAAAGAACATATTGATTCAAACTTTAAAGGTGGTCGTCTTGAATTGTGAATCTTACCACTGAAGTCACACGATGAGTTTTCTTCAATCCTTGAACCGATAAGTATGATGTAGGTTGACTTATCTTGTCACCCAAGTTTTAGATCAAGAAATGATATATACATCAAGTTATGATGTAAAGAAGTCCTCGATGAGGCGAGATATATTTTTCCCTATGATACATATAGATACACGATGACCCTTGGATGAGCTTTTCAGATATTGATGACAGTGAAGTTACACCACCTTGTGAGTGTTATGACAATAAAGTTATGAACGAGATACTCTTTAGCATTAAGTGCTAGAGTAGAAGTAAATAAAAGTATAGAATATTCTTGGAAAATAACTTCGTCTTATTATGTTATAACAAGAGATATTACAACTTATCTTTAAGACAGTTGATTGTCCTTAAGACCTCATTAGTAGGTTGGACATGTCTAAAATTTGGAGGTGCACGAGATTTTTTTCAATGGATATATAAGGAATGATAGCATCTCATTTAACAAGTCTCTCACTTTATACCTCAACCTTTAGGATTATGCTTGAGCGGAATTGATTTCGAGTATTTGAGACATTAGTGAAACCAAATGATAGTGAGACTGATGGATCATAAATATTGAGATGTGTGAACAGCTACGCAAGCCCTAGTGTTTAAGCTAAGTATGGAGATTATACCCTCGAACGAGACATGGTAATGAGGCACTTATATTTGGGACTTAAGTTATGGTGCACAAGCGTACCCTACCAGGCTATATGACAACAATGACAGTTTTAACCCTGGAAGTGAGAACCGAAGTATAATGAAAACAATATAACTTTCAGGTATAATGATCAAGAAAAAGAGGACAAGAATCATGGTGAAGAAACTACGAGCTATTCTTGTGAGATAGCCCAAGATATGATATAAGCTTCGAAATAATCGACTCGACAAGTAAGGTAATTCCTTGGAAGCAAAGTTACGATTCATTATTTGAGATAAATGCATGGTACTCTAAGTTACATAGACATAAAACGCATGTCTTGTGTGTTTAGAAATTTAACAAGCAAAACAACTTCTAGAGAAGTTTGTAAGGAAAATACATTCAAGGGAACAAAGGAAGAGATTACATGGAAAGACTTTAAGATGAAGCTAATTGGGAAGTTTGTTCCTCATACTTATATGATGACAAATAAGGTGGAATTTTGGGTACCTCTGACATTGAAATGAAGCAAACATAGAATGTCAAGAAGATAGTTAAGATACATGATGTTTAGGCAAAGTCGACACGTCCCATTGGACAAGAGGATTTTAACTTGTAAAAACACTTAGTTAATCAATGAAGATTAAGGAAATGACACATATCCAAATAGGATATTACTAATGATGGTGCTACAAATGCCGGCATGAGGATTTCTCTTGAAAAGATTTTAAAGTAAGAATATATGAGATATATATATTCCTAAGAGCGATAGAGAGAAGGAAACCGAATCATTCAGATCGAATTAAGAACGAATGATAGTGATTGATACATCACGATCTCTATGAAAGATTAGACCGTCGAGGCAACAATGTCGGGAGGATAAACCAACAGCAGACTTAGCCGTAAAATACAATTGATAAAGGAATAACAAGAATGACAACCGAGAAGGATATAACGAACAAGGTGACATGAGGCCTTGGTAAGGAAACATGGTGCAATTAGGAAATGACAAGGATGAATGAGATGGATGTTTACACGACGGACAGGACATCGCAGACTAGAGCCTATGCTCGCACCAAAAATGTAATCTAACAAAACCGGGAAGCTTTGGCGGTGTATGGGAAACCTCAACATACCTATTATAATTTTGTTCGATACCGTGCTTCACATTTTTTTTCGCAAGCGCACGTAGATGCTTTAGAACTTAACTCGAACAGACGAGATAAAGCTATGAGAATTTCATCACCGATAGGAGGAATTACAACAGTTACACATACATGCTTGAACCTAGAGTTGGAAATAGGATCACTTAAGGTTCTAGCTAACAACTTATATGTCATACCGACGTGGGACGTTGATATAATATTAGAATGGACTGGTTGGTGAGAGTTATGCCACCATCTTGTGTAACGAAGAAAGATTTCCTTCAATTTTAGGGAAGAGATGCTACCGCCACGGATTAACATGGAAAATAGAATACAGTTATATCCGCAATCCAAGCAAGAAAAAGCGACGAACCGTGTAGGATGTCAAGCTTTCCTTGCTTATCTAAATGGAGAAGTGAAGTCGAGAAGACGGTAGAAGATATACCGGTTGTGCGGGTTTACCGCCTAATAGGCAGATTGAGTTTACAATTGACCCAGGTCAGCACCAGTATCAAAGGCACCATATAGAATGGCTCTAAAAGAGTTAGAAGAAATGAAGATCCAACTACAAGAGTTTCTAGACCTAGGTTTCATCAGACCTAGTCCCCATGGGGAGCACCTGTACTGTTCGTGAAGAAGAAAGATGGTACTTTGAGGATGTGCATAGATTACAGAGAGCTGAACAAATTAACACTCAAGAACAAATACCCTCTACCTAGGATAGATGATTTATTTGATCAGCTCAGGGGAGCAAGAGTATTCTCGAAGATCGACTTAAAATCAGGGTACCATCAACTGAGAATTCGACAAGAAGATATACCCAAAACGGCTTTTCGAACAAGATATGGTCACTATGAATTCATAATTATGCCATTTGGATTAACAAATGCACCCGCCGTGTTCATGAATCTTATGAACAGAGTATTCCATCCGTACTTAGACAAATTTGTCTTGGTATTTATAGATGATATTCTCATCTATTCAAAGGACGAAGAAGAACATGAAGAGCATCTAAGAATTATTTTGCGACGTTAAGGAGTGAATAACTCTATGCCAAATTTAGTCTGAACTTTGGGTGGAACCGACATTTTAGGACATATTGTGTCGTCGGAAGGAATTAAAGTGGATCCCACTAAGGTGGAAATCTGACAAAATGGAAATCACCAACAACTCAAACGAGATCGAAGCTTTCTAGGATTGGCTGGTTACTATCGAAGATTCATTGAAGGTTTCTCCAAAATAGCAAGGCCAATGACACACGACTACTTGAAAGGAATCAAATTTGTATGGACTCTCGAACGTGAAACGAGGTTTCGAAACTCAAAGAATTACTAACTACTGACCAAGATAGCGCCTTCAAACCGATAAGGAATATCATCGCCTATACAGACACATCAAAGAATGGACTAGGTTGTGTGTTGATGCAAGAAGGAAGAATGATCGCTTATGCATCCCGACAACTTAGACCACATGAAATAAATTATCCCACCCATGATTTGGAACTAGTCTGCGCAGTATGCCCGAAGATCTGGAAGCACCATCTCTATGGAGTGAGGTGTGAAATCTTCACGGATCACAAAAGTTTGAAATACTTCTTTGAGCAAAGAGACTGAACACGAGATGGAGAAGATGGCTCGAATCGAAAAGGACTACGATTACAGTACACTACCCCGGGAAGGCTAATGTAGTGGCTGATGCCTTAAGTCGTAAAACTCAATCCAAGTTGGGATGTCTCCTTACAGAAGAGGAAAGATTCATTGATGAATTTAAACGGATGAAGATAGAAGTAATTGAACCATCTGAAACAATAACAGGTCTGATTGCAACACTCATCGCGACACCTTACCTGAGAGGAAGGATAATTGATGCACAAATGAAGGACGAGAAATTAGAAAAGATGAGAATGAAAATAAGGATTGAAAAGCTAAAGGACTATCAAGAAGCAACAGATAATGCTATCATATTTGAAGGAAGAATGTGTGTTGTAAGACGAAGGCTAACAAAGAAATTTTGAGCGAAGCTCATAACACCCCTTACACCGCCCACCCAGAAGCACAAAAATGTACCAAGATTTAAAAGAGAAATTTTGGTGGGAAGGAATGAAAAGAGATGTAGCTTCGTTCGTCGAGCGTTGTCTATCATGTCAACAAGTGAAGGCTTTACATCAGCGACCTTATGGGAAGCTGCAACATTTGGAAATACCTAAATAGAAATGGGATGACATTACAATGGATTTTGTGGCTTACCACGATCAAAACGAGGAAACACATCGATATGGGTAATCATAGATAGACTTCGAAGTGTGCTCATTTTATACCAATTCGATTACCCATGGATCGACAAGTTAGCCCAACTATCGCTCGTGAAATTATACATTTGCACGGAGTGCCAAATTCAATCACATCGTATATAGATTAAAATTTTACTTAGATTTTAGATCGACCACAAAGGAGATGGGAACAAAATTGAACTTCGGACAACTTTTCACCCATAAGCGGATGTATGGTCACTGAATGAACAATTCATACTCTTGAAGATATGTTAAGGACAACAGTGTTAGATCGAGGTGAAAGGCTGGAGTATGTACTACCATCATTGAATTTGCCTATAATAATAACTATCGTGCAACAATCGGCGGCACCAAATGAAGCATTATATGAAAAAGTGTAGATCACCACTTTCTTTGGGATGAAGTGGGCGAGAGAAAAGTCTTAGGACACGATCTGATGACGAAATGATTAAATTAGTCCATCAGATCAAGCAAAGGTTAAAGGAGGCCCAAGACAGATAGAAGTCGTATGCTGATAAACAAAAAACTGAAACTGAATTACAATTTGATGTTGGAGATAAAGTTTTTTTTGAAAATTTCTCCATCAAAGGGAATCGTTAGATTTGGAGTAAGAGGCAAGCTATGACCACGTTTTATAGAGCCTTATGAAATATTAGCAAAGATGGGCCAAGTAGCTTACAAGTTAGCGTTGCCACCAAGTTTTGGGAACGTACACAATGTGTTCCATGTGTCGCATGGCGAGGAAATGCGTGACACCACCCAAACCATGTGATCCATCGGTGATATCACCTTGATCCGGATATGAGTTATGAAGAAAAGCCCAAGCTATCCTGACCAACAGATACAAAATTAAGAAACAAATCATATATTGGTAAAGTCTTATGGAGACACCATGGGCAAGAAGAAGCGACATGAGAACTAGAGGATCAAATGAAGAGAAATATCCCGAACTCTTCTAGGGTATGTAAATTTCGGACGAAATTTCTTTAAGGAGGTAGAATGTAATACCCCACCATCTAAACTTGTTTAGAATGAACCTAATTTTGAAATTAGGATTTTGCATCGATAATAATAAAAGATTATAGAAATTACATATATGTATAAGAATTATGTAAGTTGATAAGATTTTGGGATTGATCCCAAATGGATTTAAATTTTGCAATATATGTATACGCATATATAATATGTGTAAAAGTGAAAAAGAAAAAAAAAAAAGAACATATATATATGCGCTGTGTACCAAAGGTAGTAATCCAAAAGTTATAATACAAATATAATATTATATTATATATATAGTATGTATGTGTCAGTGTGGCGGTATATGTATATATATAATAGTATGTGTGTGCTAATACATGATAGTGTGTGTGTCGTGTATAAATATATATATAGTATGTGTGTGCAAAGGTGAAATAGTGTGTGTGTGTATGTGTGCATGCATGTTTAGTTGCTGTGTGCGTGTATTTTAAAAGAAAAAGGAACAGTAAATCATGTAAAGGATTCAGAACCAAATGCCATTACCTTCATTTGCATTTCATACGCACAGAGACGAAAAAAAAATTACTTTCTTCCTTCATCAGTCTTTCTCAATTTCTCGTCTCGTTTTCGATCTTTCGTTAAATCCGAACCGATACTAAGGTTAGTCTCGTCATTACCTACATTCCTATGGTTTAAAATTTAAATTTGGTGCATGTTTTGTATTTGTATATTTATTTTTGAAATGCATTAAAAATAGGGAGATGATGCCAAATGCTAGAAGTCGAGAACTAATGTTGTTCGTACATTTATTTTTGAAATGCATTAAAAATAGGGAGATGATGCCAAATGCTAGATGTTCGTATGCTAGGATTATGAATATGGTTAAAAGTTATTAATGTTAGGTTTTTGCTCATTTTTAAAGCCGAACTATAGTCGATTTTTCGATTTTTGTTGAATGAAGTGACTTCGTATTTACGCCTATGCTAGCTACTAGCATATAGAATTAAATTGGGAATTTTCCGTGCGCATTATGACAGAAACCTATTTGGCTGAAAATCTAAAGCTACACGCTCGGATTATCCGATCTTTGTTTGTCAAATGTAATCACATATCAGTATTCTAGGATATATCTAGCATGACATATAAATTTATCATAATTTTCGGGTATGTTAGGTATTTTCCTAAAATGTCATGTATCTAAAGTTGGTGGATTCGAGGATACTATAAATGTTATCTGAAATGTAAAGTGACATATGAGTTAGACAAGGTATAATAAGTAAGCGACTAAAGTTTGGAAGAAATTGATCGACGCTTTGCTTAGTTAAGAGTGAGAAATCGAGAATAGTTTGTTATTAATATTAGAACACGTGTATGCGTAGAGTGATTATCGCACGAGTTATGATTTATGCCTAGTTAAATATGGTTTTCTCCGAATAGTTGAAATAGACATGAGATACAAGAAACGAAACGAGGACTTAGAATTTTAATGTGATTCGATGTTGATGAATGATGTTAATGAATAAGCTTGTCCCCAAACTTAAGAATAAATAAAAGTTTAAGGCGATAAGGAAATATAATAATGGGAGAAAATAGTAGCTCCACTCATGACCAAGTGGAACCAAATTGAGATATTTTATATCTCTTATTGAATAATGACGATGCAAAATCCTAAGATATTAAAAGTTATCTAGTTAGTTGATGATAATCGGCGTTATCCAAGAACCAATGAAGTAC
Source organism: Salvia rosmarinus (assembly GCA_036937905.1). Taxonomy (NCBI): domain Eukaryota; kingdom Viridiplantae; phylum Streptophyta; class Magnoliopsida; order Lamiales; family Lamiaceae; genus Salvia; species Salvia rosmarinus. The sequence goes on from JAODLM010000694.1 coordinate 85,459, forward strand.
TAAACCTTTCTTTTACGTAAAGGTAAAGTCTGAAGGTAATGAAGAAGAGAAAGGAGAATGCAGTATTGCTAAAAGTATATATCGGTGGGCTTTTCTCCTCGAGGATAAAATTCAAATGATAAATGTTTTATTTACGATGCTTTCTATTGAGAAATGATGTGATATGTTATTATTTATTACCCGCCCAAAATGTTAATGTTTTATGTATGGATCTATCGGTGTTGGTTCGCCAACGTAAGTTTAATCAATTCGGATCCCATGCTAGAGGTAGAATTCTAGCAAGGATTAATGTGTACACTAAGGTAACCATGTACTTGCCGAAAGGTTTGCTCGGCCGATTCACGGTGATCGTGTGTCTTTGAAAGGTTTGCTCGGCCGGTCACGGGGCGTCCGTGGAAGGAGCCTCCTACGGCGCAAGATGATGTTATATGAGATGTGATATGGATCATACAGACGAGAAAATATGTCCGGCGCACAAGTTTATGAAAATGAAAGAAAATGTTTAGTAAGCGAGCATTTCAAATAAAACCTCGTGTGTTACCGATAGGCGATGTAATTGATGTTATGATAAATGTTTTGGCATAAGTCCACCGAGTGCATTCTTGTACTCACCGCATGTTGTTTTAAATGTGCGAGTCGAGTGGTGACGCGATGGAGCAGTGTTGTGCAGTAGGAATCTTTTGTCGCTGAAAGTTAGTACCTTGAGTGCACATCGTCATATGTGTAATTCACATGTTTTCCGCTGCAAGAACAATAAGTTATGTTTTGAGTAAAGAACTAATTTCCTTCAGATCAATTGAACCCATGGTTAAATATCTAATGGTCTAGTCTCTCATATGTATGTTATGGTTGCCAAATCTCAAATGCTATGAAGTTCTAGAAGTTTCCTTGATATATGTCTCACAATTCAATATCCCATTTTCTTGTTACGCTTCTTAATTCTCGTTCCAAGTAATAGTCCCTACTAACTGCCCTAGGAATAGTGGATCACACAAAGTGGTATCGGCAGCGCCGTTCCTCGAATCAAAACTTCCTTCAAAGTTAAGTCAGATTGAGTCACTAGACTTGTTAGAGGTCGATCGACTATGCTCAACACTCCATCACATCAAGCTCAACCGAATGAGGTAAATGATTTACTGCTTTGGAAATGAAAAGTTTGAAGGTGGAAAATGATTGAAATGATGTTTCAAAAGAAATGAAAGTTATGGAAAATGGTTGGGAATGAAAGTTGTGAATGATGGTTGAAATGATGTTTTGGTTATGAAAAGAAATGAGAAAGAGTTGACAGTGATATGTCAAAAAGTGAAATGTTTGAATTCGTGGAATTCAATTAGATTTATTGTTATGAACTAGTTATGTTATCAATGTTTAAATTATTTCAATTACAAGTTGTTTATGACAATGGATATGTTATCCCAAAAGAACGTAGAGATTTAAGGCGCATGATCCCTTTTATAAAGAATATAGAAAGATGAACTATGAGAATTTTATTCCACCATGAGAACAAAAGTGACTATGGAAATGAGAACAAAGCGAGGATCAAAATGAGAATAATACGAGTTGAAAGACGAGAACAAAGTCTAAAAGAGCGAAATGGAAATGATGATTGCGAGAATTGAATGATGATTTTGAGATGATGAATGTCACTATCACGATAGTGACATGAGTATAATCTTTCCTCGATGTTCACACGAGACTAACTCCAAATTGACTATGACTTTTCATTAGAAACGAAATAGAAATGTGATCAAAGAATCAATTGACTTTAGTATTGTGGTTTACAGAATGAGAGACCACGATGTGGTAGAAATTTTGAAGGCAAATTGAGAATTGGGTTTTTCGAAGGTATGAGTAGAGTTTGAGATGTGCGGTGGTATGTTGATAACCCTTACAATTTATAATGACCTATTCCGAAGTTATATGAGGTTTCAAATTTTATTCATTACCCAAGTTCGTCATTGAGTTTAACTCATAATCTAGATTGATTGAGATATCACTTGATTTTCTCACTTTTTGTGAAAGAAGTTTACAACCGAAAATTTCATAAAGCGTCCTTTTGAAACCAAGCCTTCATGTAATCGAGAAGTATTTGTGACGGTGCAGCCAACCCATATGACCAAAGTGTCTCGAGAGTCGCCATTACGGTCTTGAGACCACATAGTAAGCACGAGCATTTCAAATAAAACCTCGTGTTATTCTTGATGGGCGATGTAATTCAATGTTATGATAAATGTTTTGGCATAAGTCCACCGAGTGCATTCTTGTACTTTCACCGCATGTTTGTTTTTAAATGTGCGAGTTGAAATGATCTTGATGGGCGGTGTTGTGCAAGAGGAATCTTTTGTCGCTTGAAAGTTAGTACCTTGAGTGCACATCGTCATATGTGTAATTCACATGTTTTCATTGCGAGAACAATAAGTTATGTTTTGAGTAAAGAACTAATTTCCTTGGATCAATTGAACCCATGGTTAAATATCTAATGGTCTAGTCTCTCATATGTATGTTATGGTTGCCAAATCTCAAATGCTATGAAGTTCTAGAAGTTTCCTTGATATATGTCTCACAATTGATATCCCATTTTCTTGTTCTGCTTCTTAATTCTCGTTCCAGTAATAGTCCTACTAATGCATCCTAGGAATAGTGGATCGTTACAAAGTGGTATCGTGAGCGATTCGTTCCTTGAATCAAAACTTCCTTCAAAGTTAAGTCTAGATTGAGTCACTAGACTTGTTAGAGGTCACGACTATGCTCAACACTCCATCACATCAAGCTCAACCGAATGAGGTAAATGATTTACTGTTTTGGAAATGAAAAGTTTGAAGGTGGAAAATGATTGAAATGATGTTTCAAAAGAAATGAAAGTTATGGAAAATGGTTGGGAATGAAAGTTGTGAATGATGGTTGAAATGATGTTTTGGTTATGAAAAGAAATGAGAAGAGTTGACGACGGTGATATGTCAAAAGTGAAATGTTTGAATTAAGTGGAATTGATTAGATTTATTGTTATGAACTAGTTATGTTATCAATGTTTAAATTATTTCAATTACAAGTTGTTTATGACAATGGATATGTTATCCCAAAAGAACGTAGACTGTTTAAGACGCATGATCCCTTTTGCGAAAGAATATAGAAAGATGAACTATGAGAATTTTATTCCACCATGAGAACAAAAGTGACTATGGAAATGAGAACAAAAGCGAGGATCAAAATGAGAATAATCTGAGTTGAAAGCGAGAACAAAGTCTAAAAGAGCGAAATGGAAATGATGATTGCGAGAATTGAATGATGATTTTGAGATGATGAATGTCACTATGCGATAGTGACATGAGTATCTTTCCTCGATGTTCACACGAGACGGAACTCCAATTCGACTATGACTTTTCATTAGAAACGAAATAGAAATGTGATCAAAGAATCAATTGACTTTAGTATTGTGGTTTACAGAATGAGAGACCACGATGTGGTAGAAATTTTGAAGGCAAATTGAGAATCGGGTTTTCGATGGTATGAGTAGAGTTTGAGATGCATATGGTATGTTGATAACCCTTACAATTTATAATGACCTATTCCGAGTTATATGAGGTTTCAAATTTTATTCATTACCCAAGTTCTGTCATTGAGTTTAACTCTATAATCTAGATTCAATTGAGATATCACTTGATTTTCTCACTTTTTTGTGAAAGAAGTTTACAACCAGAAAATTTCATAAAGCGTCCTTTTGAAACCAAGCCTTCATGTAACTGAGAAGTATTTGTGACGGGTCTGGCCAACCCATATGACCAAAGTGTCTCAGTAGTCGTCATTCTGGTCTTCAGACCCTATAGTAAGCACGAGCATTTCAAATAAAACCTCGTGTGTTACTGATGGGGCAGTGTAATTCAATGTTATGATAAATGTTTTGGCATAAGTCCACCGAGTGCATTCTTGTACTCACCGCATGTTTGTTTTTAAATGTGCGAGTTGGTGAGTGATCACGATGGGCGGTGTTGTGCAAGAGGAATCTTTTGTCACTGAAAGTTAGTACCTTGAGTGCACATCGTCATATGTGTAATTCACATGTTTTCATTGCAAGAACAATAAGTTATGTTTTGAGTAAAGAACTAATTTCCTTGATCACTTGAACCCATGGTTAAATATCTAATGGTCTAGTCTCTCATATGTATGTTATGGTTGCCAAATCTCAAATGCTATGAAGTTCTAGAAGTTTCCTTGATATATCTCACAATTGATATCCCATTTTCTTGTTACGCTTAATTCTCGTTCAAGTAATAGTCCCTACTAATCATCCTTAGGAATAGTGGACTTCTAATAAATATAAATAATAAAGGTCGAGAGGGAGGCCTCCCATCTACGACGCCGTGACCGGCCGTAATCCCGTACCGCACACAGTCACTCTCTGCAAGCATATGTTAACACAGCGTATAGTTCCAACCTTCACGCCAATCCTAGCCAGGCATTTATCATCCGGCACAGGACCCGACATTAAAAGGTTGGGTGCTACCACAACAATGATATAATAGTTCCAACCATCTCCACGGCCCTACCCGGGCATAACAGATAGGATCCATACACAAAACGAAATATTTTGGCGGTGTAATGCAAGAAACATTTGTTAAACAGTTGTAGAATAAGTGCTGTAAATAAACTCATTTGGAATAACAGTAAAGTCACATTTTAGTGGGGTAAGAAAAGGCCCACATTTTAAAGATAAGAAGCCCACCTGGACTATGGTTCGTTGTAAAAAGTCCTAGGTTCGTTCGTTCGTCAAAGTCCCGTCGCTGCGTTTGCGTCCACACCTTTACGAAAAAGCGAGGTTTTAGTACGTCGCTCAAGTCTTGTGAGACTTTCAAAGATAACTTCGATATTTTATATCGATGTGAGTTGAATTCCTCAAATGAATTCGATATGCTTTCAAATACGTTATTTAATTGAATTGTTCTCGTTCCTCGAGATACGTTCAACTATTTCGGTTTAACGCCTCCGGCTTAAACGTTTTAACGTATGAGCACATTTCTCGATATAAGTATTTCATTTGTGAAAAATCCTTTCTTGCTAATGAGGTATTATACTCAATTAGCACATCTTACGCGCATTGGCATATTTATCGAACGTATAATCGTACATTTGACTTTCAAAGTCAACGAAGTCAACATCCGGTGAAGCGAGGAAAGACATCGACCGGAACAAATGGAATACTTTACCGGACGACTTCAAAGCGGAAATGTATGATAAGTACATTCCAAAAGCTACCGAACAAAAGGAGATTGAATTTTTCACCACAGGCGGGGAAGATGTCCATCCTTGAGTACGACCGACCGCTCGCGATATGTCTAGATACGCCCCGGATATAGTGAACAACGACATGAAAATGTCGAGGAAAAATTCAAGGCGGGACTAAGACATGAGATAAGGATGTCATTTGGCGGTCACGGCGACTTAACTTATCTGGAAGCTCTTAGTAGGGCATTAGACATAGGCGGCAATGCCCAAGAGAAATCTGCACCGACCCGGTCACAAAATGTCGGTGACAAAGGAAAGCGCAAATGGGAAGGAGGTCCCAATAACAACAACCCCAACCAAGGAGGATTCAACAACAACAAGAGGCCATGGCAGAATAACATGGCTCCACAAGGCAAGGTTGGAAGAGACCGTATATACTCCACCTACCCAAGAGATGGTAAGGATTGACCATGCCCAAAATGCAACAAAAGGCACACGGGGTATGTATGGCTAGGAATCCCATTTGCTTTAAGTGTGGCGTGAGGGCCACTATGCAAATGAATGCCACAGGACCCGCCAGATAACCATGGGAAGGCCGAATCAAGCGTGCCCCTTGAACCATTAAGGCAATTCAAGACTAACCCCACCACAAAGAAGAAGAATAAAGCGGCGGCGATAAAGAGCCACAGAGACAAAGAAGAATCAGCGGCAACAATAGCAGAATCAGAGGCAAGCACCTCGTCGGCGCAACCAGCTCGGGCGGAGCCTGTCGCTACATAGGCGTCGAGCAGCGAGAATCGAGGTAACCTGGCGGGTATGGGATTACTTGCAATATGCCTATTATACTGCTCGACACGGGTGCTTCGCATTCTTTCATTTCAAAAGCATGCGTTGATATGTTAGGACTTAACCTCAAGAAACAAATCAGAAATGAGAATCTCATCACCTATAGGAGGTATTATGACCGTTACGTGGCTTGCTCGAACTTAGAATTGAACTTAGGCTCAATTAAGGTTCTAGCAAATAACTCGAGCGTAATACCTATGGGGGATGTAGATATAATCTAGGGATGGATTGGTTGGCGAAAACCATTCCACGATCTTATCAAGGAGAGAAGAATTTCGATGCAACCACCGGAAAAGAAGCTACAATTTTTATGGGATTAGTATGGGAAAGAAAATCGATAATATCCGCACTCCAAGCCCGAGAATGATGAACAAGAAGGAATGTCAAGCATTCCTTGTGTATCTAAATGGAGAGGAAAAGACGGAAAAGAATTGAAGACGTAGAAATTGTTCTGGAATTTCAGGCGTCTTTCCCGAGACATTACCAGACTACCCCGGATAGGCGACTTGAGTTCACACTTGATCCGGAGCACGGATCGCTCAGATCAAAAGCGCTTCTGAGAATGGCACCCAAGGAACTCGAAGAGTTGAAAATCCAAATTCAAGAATTATTGGACTTGGGTTTTATAAGACCAAGTGTTTCACCATGGGGAGCACCAGTCCTATTTGTCAAGAAAAAGGATGGTTCGTTAAGAATGTGCATCGACTACCGAGAATTAAACAAATTGACGCTTAAGAACAAATATCCGCTACCAAGGATAGACGATTTGTTCGACCAATTGAGAGGTGCAAGCGTATTCTCGAAAATCGATCTTAAATCAGGCTACCATCAACTTAAGGTACGACCGGAAGATATATCAAAGACGGCATTCCGAACAAGGTATGGCCACTACGAGTTTGTAGTAGTGCCGTTCGGACTAACAAACGCACCTGCCGTATTTATGGATCTTATGAACAGAGTGTTCCATCCATACTTGGACAAGTTTGTCTTAGTCTTTATAGATGATATTCTCATCTATTCAAAGAACGAGGAGGAACATAGGAACACTTGAGAACAATTTTACTGAGACCTACGAGCCGAACAACTTTATGCTAAATTCGCCAAAGTGTGAATTTTGGCTTAAAGAAGTGATATTCCTTGGACACATTGTGTCGTGGAAGGAATAAAAGTTGATCCGAGCAAAGGTCGAGGTGTGCAAGGATGGAAAGCCGACCACTCAAAACAAAATCCGGGTTTCCTAGGATTAGTCGGCTACTATAGGAGATTCATTGAAGGATTCTCCAAGATAGCAAGACCAATGACGACTACTCGAAGGGATCAAATTCACATGGATGATGAGTGTGAGGCGAGTTTCCAAGCGTTAAAGAAAGCCGACTAGTGCACGGTATTAGCTGTCCCAGATTGAACAAGGAATATGTTATCTATACCGATGCTTCCAAAATGGACTTGGTTGTGTCTTGATGCAAGAAGGAAGGTAATAGCTTCGCGTCACGACAACTTAGACCACATGAGTTGAACTATCCGACTCATGACTTGGAATTGGCGGTATGGTTCACGCATTAAAGATTTGGAGACATCATCTTTATGGAGTAAGATGTGAAATCTTCTTGACCACAAAGTTTAAAATACTTTTTCGAGCAAAAGGATCCGAACATGAGACAAAGAAGATGGCTCGAACTAGTAAAAGACTACGACTGTGGCATAAACTATCATCCAGGAAAAGCTAATGTAGTAGCAGATGCCTTGAGTCGTAAAGGTCAATCAAAGCTTGGATGTCTCTTGACAACGGAAGGAAAACTTATCGAAGAGTTTGAGAAAATGTCAATAGAGATAGTCGAACCACCAAGGACAATCGTGGATAATGTTGCTACACTTACTATGATGTCCGATTTAAGAAATAAAATCATAGAGGAACAAAGAAAGGATGAGGAACTAGAAAGATAAAATTAAAGTGAGAAGGGAGAATGAGAAGGTTTCAAGGAAGCGGTGATAACGCTTATATTGTTTGAGGAAAGGCTATGTATTCCAAACAATGACGGGCTTAGAAATGAAATCATGAGTGAAGCTCATGATACTCCTTATACCGCCCATCCAGGCAGTACTAAAATGTGCCAAGACCTACGAGGAAAATTAGGGTGGGAAGGAATGAAGAGAATATAGCCTCGTTAAATCGGCGTTGTCTTACTTGTCAACAAGTAAAAGCATTACATCAAAGGCCATATGGAAAGCGCAACCTTTGGAGATACCGAATGGAAGTGGGACGACATAGCTATGGATTTTGTAACGGGTTTACCAAAGTCACAAAAGGGTAACAACTGCTATATGGGTAGTAGTGGATCGCTTACAAAGTGTGCTCATTTCCTACCAATCTGAATCACCTATGGGTCCGACAAGTTAGCTCGTCTATATGTGAAGGAAATTGTGCGTGCATGGAGTACCAAAATCTATCACCGATGAGATTGAAGTTTACTTGATTTTGGGTAAGCTTACAAAAGGAATTGGGACGGTCAATTTCAACGACTTTTCATCCACGACAGACGGGCAATCGAATCGAAGCGATCAAACGCTAGAGGATATGTTGAGAGCGGTAGTATTGGATCGGGCGCAACTTGGGAACAAGTTTTACCACTTATTGAGTTCGCCTACAATAATAGTTATCGAGCGACAATCGGCATGGCCCCATATGAAGCATTATATGGAAGAAAATGTCGATCGCCACTTCTATGGGATGAAGTTGGTGAAAGAAAATCTTAGGGCCCGATACGATCGAGGAGATGATTGAAATTGTCGTCGGATAAGACAAAGGATAAAGAAGCTCGGGAGGCGCGAAATCATATGCGATACTCGTGAGATCCGAGCTAGAATTTGAATGTGGAGACAAGGTTTTCCTTAAAACCTCTCGTCCAAAGGCATTGTAAGATTTGGGGTAAAGGGAAAGTTGAAACCACGATTTATAGGACCTTCGAGATCCTTGAGAAAATAGGCCACATAGCCTATAGATTAGCATTACCACCAAGCTTAGGTAATGTTCATAATGTGTTCACGTGTCTCAACCGAGGAAATCGTGTATGACCCGAAACACGTAATACATCATGATGGCGTGGTCTTAAATCACGATATGAGCTACGAAGAGGAACACATGGCCATTTTGGACCATAAAGTTCAACAGTTGAAATAAATCAATCGATAGTGAAAGTCCCATGGAGGCATCACGGACGGGAAGAAGCTACGTGGGAACTCGAGGGCGCCATGAAAGAGCGATACCCGAACTCTTTTGAGGTATGCAAATTTCGAGGACGAAATTTTTTAAGGGGTAGAATGTAATATCCGTAATTTTAATACTAGATTACGATAATTAATTACGTAATTAGCATTATTAATTCAATAATTAAAATATTAATTAGTCGACTCTTGACTTTGACCAAACATAATTGGATAATTTCGTATGAGATTCATCGAGCCTTAGTGAATTAAGGAATATAATTTTCAATATTCCTTGAACGTAATTTTCAACGTTGAATGAATTCGACGTTTCGTCTTCTGATATTATTAAGCGGTTAAGCAATTTGAAATTCCTATTATTATAGGAATAAATAAAGTTGTAACAAACTTTATTTTGAACATTTTGGAGATAATTAAGCTATGAGAATTTAGAGACGTTTCAAACGTCTACGTTTAGAGATAATGCGATAACTTTAGCATATGATCTCGGATTTATAAAATTCAAATTCCTATGATTATATTATTATATAAGGGCATTATTTATCATTAAATAATGCTAGAAAACTTAAGAAAGCAATGTACACTATTTCATGGGTTTCGAAAACCCTAAGTATTTAAATTAGGGTTTTTAAGTCCTAAATTATTTTAAATACTTTTCTATGATTAAATTTATTATCTAAGGCATATAATATGTCATATAAATGTGTAGTAGCTATTTTATACAAGAAAATAAAATGTTTGGGAATACCTTAGCAATTTTCGAAAATGTGAGTTCTAAAGTATGATTTAATATTTAATTCTTATCTAATTAATGATATATGATAATTATTATATTATTATGATGTCATTAAGGACTAAATGAGGTGTAATACAAGTTGCACAAGTGTGGGTGCACACTTGCATGAAAGTGGCGACAATTATGGATTTTAAAGTATGATTTTATGTATAAATATCATTCTACAATTAATGAGGGTGATGATTATAATCTCATCACATTATTAGGTGTAAAGTGGTATTAATTAGCAAGTGAATAAATATCCTAAATTATTTGGACTATATAGGCGAAATTTTTGAAAAATTTGGTTGAAAATTTCTTAATTTCACACTATATAATAGTGCCACTTGTGGAGTTGAAATTTTTGACTTTTCTAAAGCTACTTTATACTATATTAATAATATGTTAATAATATAGTATATAATATAAAAATTAAATAAAACTTTAGCCTAACATATATATGTTGGCGAGAATTGCTAAATTGAAGGAAAATGTGATTAGTTCTTTTATTTCTTGATAAATATGAAATAAATTAATAATTAATTATAATATAGTATAATTAAGTATATAATATAGTAATTAAACAAAAATCAATCCTAGTATATATATATAGTTGGCGACACACACACACTAATATATATAATTAATTGCCAACTAATATACTACAAGTTGCATTAAAGGATAAAGAATATGATGAGTTGTATATGATAAGGACTAAAATCTTGTCTCTAGTGTAGAGGAGGTGGCCGATTATTTTGACTAAAATTAGCAAATTGTAGTAGATATTTTCCAAGTAATTAATGTGCTACAAGTTGCTAACATCTATAAATATAACATATGCTCTCCATTCTCCCATTTTGCACACCCCAATTTCGAAATTCAAGAGAGAAAAATAGAGAGTTCATCCAAAATTTTAAACCCAAACTTAGATCATATAAGCCTTCAACAATAAAATCGAAACCGATTAAAAGGTTAGAAATTTTACGAGCTTCGATTACGTACTAAAATTTTTGAATTTCGTCCGTTAGAATTTATGTTATGATCTTAGTTTATATTCATGATTTTCGAAAATTATAGATCTTGTGTTAATATGTTTAGATATTATGTTTATACTATGTTATTAAGCATGTATATTAATTATATCATGAAATTAAGCATAGTATTAAATTATTCATATGGACCGAAAACTTAGGAGTTATATATGTTGATGATTTTGATTTTTAATTGTTGATTTGGGCATGGAATCATAATCTATAGTATTAATTATGCTTATATGAATTTATTTAGAATTTTTGGAAAACTATAGCTTATATTTATATGAATACCGAAAATATAAGTATATGTTATAATGTTGTGATATAATTCATGTTTAAGTGTTATAATAGCATATTAAGTGTGTAGATTCATAATATATGGTTGTGGAAATTTATTGAAATTTATAAATATTATTTTGACCTAAGTCGAAAATTTAGGAAGTGACTTAGGTAAATTTTATTCAATAAGTCACAATAAATAACAATTATGTTGTAGTAAGCATAATTGAGGGTGATTAATTGAGATATGATTTTATTGGAATTTTTAAAAATCATTTGATGGGTTAATTATGAAGTACCGAAAACTATAGGTTATAATACTAAGGTGTATAAATTTTATTTGACTAAGGTAATTACATATTATTAATCACATGATAAAATAGTGTAACATGTGAATTTATAAGAATTTATGCACAAACCTAAGCTATTTATTCTATAATGACCGAAAATGTTAGGTTTAGTGCATTGATGATGTAAATTTATTTTATCAATTATAATTACATAATATGATCTAAAATGATGTTTTAGACATATTATGATTTTTGGGGAATTTTTAGAACAAGGATTGTACATGAAATGATAAAATTACACATGTAGGCTTAGAAAGTCAAAATGTTGACTTTTCGTTGACCAAAGTCAAAATTGTTGACTTTTGGTTGACTTGGTCAAAATCGTTGACCAAAATCGTTGACCAAGGTCAGCGGGCACGTGGTCGATGTCTGCGATCAATGTGACGTGAGACGTTTAGTAACAATCTACTTACGTTACGTAAGTGCGTTAAAACGTCATTATATACTAAAAGATAGAATATCTCATATAAGTTAAGAAATTTCATAATCGACATCAATCGATTAGAAAACGTCAAATTAAGTCCGACGTTAGCCTTATTTGATACATAGAACGTTATAGACTATGTTCGTCTCTATCGAACGTGACCGACGTACTAAAAATAATTCTTACGTTAAAAGGTGATACGTGGACGGAGCGTTGACGTAGGAAAGGACCATAGTTAAGAGACCTACGTATACGAGGTGGGCTTTACTCGAAAACCCTTTTATTTACGATGCTTTCTTCGAAAAGTATTTATTTACAAAGCTTTCAGTTGAGAATGTTTATGAACTGTTACATGCCCAAAATATTTATGTTTTAACGTATGGATCCTATCATGTTGTTGGGCAAGCCAACGAAGTATGTGAATCAGTTATTGGGTCGCTCCCAATTTATTTTTAAATCGATATCGGATCTTGAGTCAGAGGTAGAATTCCTGACCAAGATTAACGTGTACACCAGTTTTTGTGACTGTGAGCCGTTAGCAACATCATCGGCGGTCGTGGATCTAGTCGGATGAAGAATCACGACTATGTGATTGGGAGCCGTTAGCAACATCTTGGCGGTCGCGGCGTCGGTGAGAGGAGGCCTACTTCTACTGGCGTGAGATCGGTTATGAGATGAGTTATGAATTATTATGTGGATGATATGGATCATACGTAGCGGAAAATGCTGCTTGCGAATATTTTGAGAAATGATAAAGTATTTTGGTATTCACGAGTTATTTCAACTAAAATCCTCGTGTTATACTTATAGGCGATGTAATTTTATGAAATGATTTTGGCATGAGTCCACTAAGTGCAATCTTGTACTTAGCCACGCATGTTGTTTTTAAATGTGCGGGTTGGTTGTGATAGGATGGACAAGTGTTGAGCGGTTGGAGTTTTTGTAGTTAATAGTTCACCTTGGATGTATATAAATCATATATGCGTTCACATGCTTTCATTATTGAAACACTTTATTATATTTTGGATATTACTTATGTTACCTCGGATCGGTTGAATCCTTTTGTTAATGATGCGGTTGGTCTAGTTTGTATGAGATCGTTGTGTGTTTATCTATTAAAGTTTGAAATCTCGAAGGTTGTTGGTCATTATGTTCTTAATCCTCTTAGTCGATGTGATCCGTCTAATCCGTACTTTGGAAAGGCGGTTTGTCACAAATAATAAAAGATTATAGAAATTACATATATGTATAAGAATTATGTAAGTTGATAAGATTTTGGGATTGATCCCAAATGGATTTAAATTTTTGCAATATATGTATACGTACATATATAATATGTGTAAAAGTGAAAAAGAAAAAAAAAAAAAAAAACAGAACATATATATGTGCAGTTGTGTACCAAAGGTAGTAATCCAAAAGTTATAATACAAATATAATTGTAATACCCCGCCCGTCTAAACTTGGTTTAGAATGAACCTAATTTTGAAATTAGGATTTTGCATCGATAATAATAATAAAGATTATAGAAATTACTTATATGTATAAAATTTTGTAAGTTGACAAGATTTTGGAATAGATCCCAAATGGATTTAAACTATTGTAATGTATATATACATACATATATAATATGTGTAAAAGTGAAAATAAGAAAATGAAATATATATATATATATATATATATATATATAGTTATGTCCGAAAAGTGGGGTTAACCCAATCTATACTACAAATATAATAATATATATATGCTATATATGTGTAATAATAGTATGTGTGTGCTATGATAGTATGTGTATATATATATATATATATATAATAATATGTGTGTGCTAATAGATAATAGTGTGTGTGTAACCGTATACATATATATATAGTATGTGTGTGCTAATGTGTGTCGATGTGTGTGTGTGTGTAAGTGTAGTGTGCGTGTGAGTGTCTTTTTAAAAAAAGGTGAATGCGATATTCTGAGAATCACATTGCCTATTGTTTACCATCATTTTCATTTAAATGCATTTCCAATTAGTATGATCTGAGAGAAGAAAGAAAAAAAACTTTCGTTCCTTGATCTTTCTTTCTCAATTTCTCGACTCGTTTCGATCTTTCGTTAAACCGAACCGATACTAAGGTTAGTATCGCCATTACCTACATTCCTATGGTTTAAAATTTAAATTTGGTGCATGATTTGTATTTGTGTATTTATTTTTGAAATGTATTAAAAATAGGAAGATGATGCGAATGCTAGAAGTCGAGAACTAATGTTGTTCGTATAATCCATATATCTAGAATTATGAATATGGTTAAAAGTTATTAAGGTTAGGTTTTGCTCATTTTAAAGCCGAGCTATAGTCGATTTTTCGATTTTTATTGAATGAAGTGACTTATATATCTGATCTATACTAACTACTAGCATATAGAATTAAATTGGGAATTTTTAAATGCGCATTATGATAAAAAACACTGTTTGGCTGAATATCTAAAGCTCCGTTCGGATTATCCGATCTTTGTTTGTGAAATGTTATCACATATCGTATTCTAGGATATATCTAGCATGACATATAAATTTATCATAATTTTACGGGTATGTTAGGTATTTTCCTAAAAATATCATGTATCTAAAGTTGGCCGTTCGAGGATACCGTAAATGTTATCTGAAATGTAAAGTGACATATGAGTTAGACAATATATAATAAGTAAGCGATTAAAGTTTGGAAGAAATTGATCGGCGTTTGCTTAGTTAAGTGTGAAAATCAAGAATAGTTTGTTATTAATATTCGAGCATGTGTGTGCGTAGAGTTATGATTATCGCACGAGTTATGATTTAAGCTAGTTAAATATGGTTTCTCTAGTTGAAATAGACATGAGATACAAGAAATGAAACGAGGACTTAGAATTTTAATGTGGGTCGATGTTAATGAATAAGCTTGTCCCCAAGCTAAGAAAATAAATAAAGTTTAAGTGATGAGAAAATATAATAAATGGATGAAAATAGTGGCTTCACTATGACCAAGTGGAACAAATTGAGATATTTTATATCTCTTATTCGATAATGATGATGCAAAATCCTAAGATATTAAAAGTTGTCTAATGCGTTGATGATAATCGGCGTTATCCGAAACGAATGAAGTACTAAACCTTTCTTTTACGTAAAGGTAAAATACGAAGGTAACAGAAGAAGAGAAGAGAAATCTGTTGTGTGACTAAAAGTATATATCGGTGGGCTTTTTCTCTCAAGGATAAAAATTGAATGATAAATGTTTTATTCTGATGCTTTCTTTTGAGAAATGATGATGAAATGTTATTATTTAATTACACCCCAAAATGTTAATGTTTTATGTATGGATCTATCGGTGTTGGTTCATGACGTAAGTTTAATCAATCGGATCCTATGCTAGAGGAGAATTCATAGCAAGGATTAACGTGTACACTAAGGTAGCATACTTCTTTGAAAGGTTTGCTCGATCGATTCACGGTGATTGTGTCTTTGAAAGGTTTGCTCGGCGGTCTAGCGTCCGTGGAAGGAGGCCTCGCTTCTACGGCGCAAGATGATGTTATATGAGATGTGATATGGATCATACAGACGAGAAAATATATGCGGCGGACAAGTTTATGAAAATGAAAGAAAATGTTTAGTAAGCACGAGCATTTCAAATAAAACCTCGTGTATTCTTGATGGGCGATGTAATTGATGTTATGATAAATGTTTTGGCATAAGTCCAGCGAGTGCATTCTTGTACTCGACCGTGCATGTTGTTTTAAATGTGCGAGTTGGTGGTGATGCGATGGGCGGTGTTGGCGGTAGGAATCTTTTATCGGCTGAAAGTTAGTACCTTGAGTGCACATCGTCATATGTGTACTTCACATGTTTTCATTGCAAGAACACTAAGTTATATTTTGAGTAAAGAGCTAATTTCCTTGGATCGGTTGAACCCTTTTGTTAAAGATCGATGGTCTAGTCTCTCATACATATATTATGTTTGCTTAATCTCAAATGCTTTGAACTTCTATAAGTTTTCTTGATATATGTCTCACAATTCGATATCCAATTATCTTTTTCGTTTCTTAATTCTCGTTCCAAGTAATAGTCCCTACTAATCCGTCCTTTGGAATAGTGGACTGTGACAAAGTGGTATCAGAGCAGTTCGTTCATTGAATCAAAATACTTCCTTCAAAGTTAAGTCTAGATTGAGTCACTAGACTTGTTAGAGGTCAGTCGACTATGCTCAACACTCCATCACATCAAGCTCAACCGGAATGAGGTAAATGACTTTTTCTCTGTTTTGGAAATGAAAAGTTTGAAGGTGGAAAATGGTTGAGAATGAAAGTTGTGAATGATGATTGAAATGATGTTTTAAAGGAAATGAAAGTTATGGGAAATGGTTGGAAGTGAAAGTTATGGAAAATGTTGCAAATGATGTTTTATGTTGTGAAAAGAAAAGAAATATGAGAAATGTTGGCGGTGATATGAGAAAGTGTTGACATTGATATGTCGAAAATGAAATGTTTGAATTCAGTGGAATTGATGAGAATTATTGTTATGAATGAGTTATGTTATTAATGTTTAAAGTTTTGCAATTTCAAGTTGTTTATGACAATGGATATGTTATCCCAAAAGAGCGTGAAGTATTTAAGGCATGATCCCTTTTGCGAAAGAACATAGAAAGATGAACTATGAGAATATTATTCCATCATGAGAACAAAAGCGAGATCAAAATTAAATTTCGAGTTCAAAGATGAGAACAACGAAACCAAAGAAGAAAATCAATGGCGAGATGGAAATGATGGTGGCGAGAATTGAATGATGATTTTGAAATGATGAATGTCACTATCTGACGGTGACATGAGTATAGTCATTCCTTTGGATGTTCACGAGGCGGAACTCCAAATTGACTATGACATTTTCATTAGAAGCGAAATAGAAATGTGATCAAAGAATCAATTGAGTTTAGTATTGTGGTTTACAGAATGAGAGACCACGATGTGGTAGAAATTTTGAAGGCAAATTGAGAATTGGGTTTTCGGTGGTATGAGTAGAGTTTGAGATGTGCGGTGGTATGTTGATAACCCTTACAATTTATAATGACCTATTAGAGTTATATGAGGTTTCAAATTTTATTCATTACCCAGTTACGTCATTGAGTTTAACTCTATAATCTAGATTGAATTGAGATATCACTTGATTTTCTCACTTTTTGTGAAAAAGTTTACAACGAGAAAATTTCATAAAGCGTCCTTTTGAAACCAAGCCTTCATGTGGTGAGAAGTATTTGTGGCCAGGTGCAGCCAGCCCATATGACCAAAGACATCTCGAAGTCGTCATTCGGTCTTGGACCCTATATTCCCACTATTCGATTCAAAGAACATATTGGTTCAAACTTTAGAAGTTGTCGTCTTGAATTTTGAACCCTTACCACTTATAAGTTGTAATGATAAGTTTTCTTCAATCCTCGAAGCGATAAGTATGATGTGGGTTGACTTATCTTGTCACTTAAGTTTTCGGATCGATAAAATGATATACATCAAGTTATGATGTAGAAAGTCATCGATGAGTGAGATATATTTTCCCACATAGATCGATGACCATGATGGGCTTTCGAATCTTGATGACAATGAAGTTACACCACCTTGTGAGTGTTCGACAATAAAGTTATGAGCGAGATACTCTTTAGCATTAAGTCTAGAGTAGAAGTAAATGAAAGTATAGAATATTCTTGGAAAATAACCTCCTCTTATTATGTTATAACAAGAGATATTACAACTTATCTTTAAGGCAGTTGGTATCCTTAAGACCTCGTTAGTAGGTTGGACATGTCTAAAATATGGAGGTGCAGAGATTTTTTTCCAATGGATATATAAGGAATGATAGCATCCAGTTAACAAGTTTCTCGCTTTATACCTCAACCACTTGGGATTATCCTTGGCGGAATTGATTTGAGTATTTGAGACATTAGTGAAACCAATGATAGTGAGATTGATGGATCATAAATATTAAGAAGTGTGAGCAGCTAGGCTAGCCCTAGTGTTTAAGCTAAGTATGGAGAATATACCCCGAGCGAGACATGGTAATGAGGCACTTATATTTGGGACTTAAGTTATGGTGCACAAGCGTACTACCCTACCGGGCTATATGACAACAATGGCAGGTTTAACCACGAAAGTGAGAATCGAGTATAATGAAACAATATGACTTTCGGATATCATAGTCGAGAAAAGAGACAAGGGTTGAGAATATCGAAGAAAGTCGAGCTATTCGGTTATGAGATAGCCCAAGATATGATATGAGCTTGAAAGCAGTCGACTACGATAAGTAAGGTAATTCCTTAGAAGCAAAGTAGATTCATTATTTGAGATGAAGGCTGGTACTCTAAGTTACATAGACATAAAATGCATGTCTTGTGTGTTTAGAAATTTAACAAGCAAAACAACTTCTAGAAGTTTGTAAGGAAAATACATTCGAGGAAACAAATGAAGAGATTCACATGGAAAGACTTTAAGATGAAGCTAATTGGGAAGTTTGTTCCTCATACTTATATGATGACAAATAAGGTGGAATTTTGGGTACCTCGACATTGAAATGAAGCAAACATAGAATGTCGAAGATAATGAAAATACATGATGTTTAGGGCAAAAGTCGAATCGTCCCGATGGACGAGGATTTTAACTTGTGCAAAACACTTACTTAATCAATGAAGATTAAGGAAATGGCGTATATCGAATAGGACATTACTAATGATGGCGCTACAAATGCCAATATGAGGATTTCTCTTAAAAGATTTTAAAGTAAGAATATATGAGATATATTCTAAGGCGATAGAGAGAAAAGGAAGCTGAATCAATCGGATGAATTAAGACTTGATGATAGTGGCGGATACATCATGATCTCTGACAAGATTAGGTATCGAGGCAACAATGCGGAGGATAAACCGGCGTGGTCGAGCATAAAATGCAATTGATAAAGGAATAACGATAATGACATCAGAAGGATATGACGAACAAGGTGACGGAGGCCACAGCGAGAAACATGGTGCAATTAGGAAATGGCAAGGATAAATGAGATGGATGTTTACACACGAGACGGGGACATCATGAGACTAGAGCCTATGCTGCTGCACCAAAAGAGCGAACAAAACCGGGTAAGCTGATGGGTATGGGAAAACTCCTCAACATACCTATTATAATTTTGTTCGATCTGGTGCTTCATATTCTTTTATCATAGCGCATATGTAGATGTTTTAGAACTTAACTCGGAACGGACAGATAAAGCTATGAGAATTTCATCATCGAAAGGAGGAATTACAACAGTTACACGTACATGCTTGAACCTAGAGCTGAACATAGGATCACTTAAGGTTCTAGCAAACAACTTATATGTCATACCAATGTGGGACGTTGATATGATATTAGGAATGGACTGGTTGGCTGAGAGTTATGCCACCATTTTATGTAACGAAAGGAAGATTTCCTTCCAATTTTCGGGAAGGGATGCTACCAGTTTTCACGGGATTAACATGGGAAATAGAATACCTATTATATACGCGATCCAAGCAAAAAAAAAAATGATGAACAAGGTAGGATGTCAAGTTTTCCTTGTTTATCTAAATGGAGAAGGCTGAAGTCGAGAAGACGGTGGAAGATATACCGGTTGTGAGGGAGTTTAAAGATGTATTTCCTAAAAATTGTCGGGTTTACCGCCTAATAAGCGATTGAGTTTACAATTGATCTAGAGCACAGGTCGACACAGATGTCAAAGGCACCATATAGAATGGCTCCAAAGAGTTAGAAGAGCGAAGATTGACTACTGAGAGCTTCTAGACCTAGGTTTCATCGGACCTAGTGTGTCCCTATGGGGAGCACACATCTTGTTCGTGAAGAAGAAAGATGGTACTTTGAGGATGTGCATAGATTACGAGAGTGAACAAATTAACACTCGAGAACAAATACCCTCTGCAGGGATAGATGATTTATTTGATCATTTCGGGAGCGAGAATATTCTCGAAGATTGACTTAAAATCGGGTTACCATCAATTGAGAATTCGATAAGAAGATATACCCAAAATGACGTTTGAACAAGATATGGTCACTATGAATTCATAGTTATGCCATTTGGATTAATAAATGCACTGCCGTGTTCATGGATCTTATGATCAGTATTCCATCCGTACTTAGAAAAATTTGTCTTGGTATTTATAGATGATATCCTCGTCTATTCAAAGGACGAGGAAGAACATGAAGAGCATCTAAGAATAATTTTGCGGGCGTTAAGGGTGAACAACTCTATGCCAATTTAGCAGTCAATTTTGGTGAAGGAAGTGACATTTTAGGACATATTGTGTCGTCGGAAGGAATTAAAGCGGATCCCACTAAGGTTGAAGCGTACAAAATGGAAATCACCAACAACTCTAAGCGAGATCGAAGCTTTCTAGGATTGGTGGTTACTATCGAAGATTCATTGAAGGTTTCTCCAAAATAGCAAAGCCATGACACTGACTACTTGGAAAGGAATCAAATTTGTATGGACTCTTGAATGTGAAGCGAGTTTCCGAGAACTCGAAAATTACTAACTACGACGTTAGTATTAGCGGTTCGAGAACCGGATAAGGAATATATTATCTATCTGGATGCATCAAAGAATGGACTAGGTTGTGTGTTGATGCAAGAAGGAAGGGTGATCGCCTATCGTCCAACAACTTAGACCACATGAAATAAATTATCCACCCATGATTTGGAACTAGCTGCGATTGTACATGCCTTGAAGATGCGGAGACACCATCTCTATAGAGTGAGGTGTGAAATTTGCACGGATCACAAAGTTTGAAATACTTCTTTGAGCAAAGAGACACGAACATGAGGCAGGAGAAGATGGCTCGAGTTGGTAAGGACTACATTGCGGTATTAATTACCACCTGGAAAGACTAATGTAGTGGTTGATGCCTTAAGTCGTAAAACTCAATCAAGTTGGGATGTCTCCTTCTGAGAAGAGACAGATTCATTGATGAATTTAAGCGATGAAGATATAAGTAATTGATCCGGTGAAACAATAGCAGTCGATTGCAACACTCATAGCGACACGACCGAGAGGAAGGATAATTGATGCACAAAGGAAGGACGAGAAATTAGAAAAGATGAGAATGAAAATAAGAATGAAAAGCTAAAGGACTATCGAAAGCAGAGATAATGTTATCATGTTTGAAGGAAGAATGTGTGTTCCATAAGATGAAGGGCTAAAAATGAAATTTTGAGAAAAGCTCATAACACCCTTACACATACCTTGAAGCACAAAAATGTACCAAGATTTAAAGAGAATTTTGGTGGGAAGGAATGAAAAGAGATGTAGCCGTTAGTCGGCGTTGTCTATCATGTCGAGGTGAAGGCTTTACATCAGCGACCTTATGGGAAGCTGCAACCTTTGGAATTACCTAAATGGAAATGGGATGACATTCTGATGGATTTTGTGGTGACTTACCACGATCAAAGCGAGGAACACGTCGATATGGGTAATCATAGATAGACTCACGAAGTGTGCTCATTTATACCAATTTCGATTACCTATAGGTCGACAAGTTAGCTCAAATATCGTTCGTGAAATTGTGCGTCTACAGGTGCAAAATCAATCACATCGGATAGAGATTCAAAATTTACTTCTAGATTTTGGATCGACTTCAAAAAGGAGATGGGAACAAAATTGAACTTGATCGACTTTTCACCCACAAGCAGGATGGTCGATCTGAAAGAACAATTCGAGACTCTTGAAGATATGTTAATGGCAGTTGTGTTAGATCGAGGTGAAAGGCGGGGAGTATGTACTACAGCTCATTGAATTTTCCTATAACAATAGCTATCGGGGCAACAATCGACATGGCACCATATGAGCGTTATATGGAAAAATGTGTAGATCACCACTTTCTTGGGATGAAGTGGGTGAGAGAAAAGTCTTAGGACTGATCGATGAAGAAATGATTAAATTAGTCCATCGGATCAAGCAAAGGTTAAAGAAGGCCCAGGCAGACGAAATCGTATCTTGATAAACAAAGAAGCTGAATTACAATTTGATGTTGGAGATAATGTTTTTGAAAATTTCTCCATCAAAGGGAATTGTTAGATTTGGAATAAGAGGCAAGCTACGACCACGTTTTATAGGGCCCTATGAGATATTAGAAAAGATAGGCCCGGTGAGCTTACAAGTTAGCGTTGCCACCAAGTTTTGGGAGCGTACACAATATGTTCCATGTGTATGGCGAGGAATGCGTACGACCCAAACCATGTGATCCATCGGTGATATCACCCTCGATCCGGATATGAGTTATGAAGAAAAGCCGAAGCTATCCTGAACCAGCGTATACAAAATTAAGAAACAAATCAATATCGTTGGTAAAAGTCTTATGGAACACCATGGGCGAGAAGAAGCGACATGGGAACTAGAGGATCAAATGAAGAAATATCCGAACTCTTCTAGAGGTATGTAAATTTAGGAATGAAATTTCTTTAAGGAGGGTAGAATGTAATACCCAGACCGTCTAAACTTGGTTTAGAATGAACCTAATTTTGAAATTAGGATTTTGCATCGATAATAATAATAAAGATTATAGAAATTACTTATATGTATAAAATTTTGTAAGTTGACAAGATTTTGGAATAGATCCCAAATGGATTTAAACTATTGTAATGTATATATACATACATATATAATGTGTAAAGTGAAAATAAGAAAATGAAATATATATATATATATATATATATATGCAAAGTTATGTCCAGAAAAGTGGGGTTAACCCAATCTATACTACAAATATAATAATATATATATATATATATATGTGTAATAATAGTATGTGTGTGCTATGATAGTATGTGTATATATATATATATAATAATATGTGTGCTAATAGATAATAGTGTGTGTGTAATAAATACATATATATATAGTATGTGTGTGCTAATGTGTGTCGGTGTGTGTGTCGTGTAAGTGTAGTGTGCGTGTGAGTGTCTTTTTTTAAAAAAGGTGAATGCAATATTCTGAATCACATTGCCTATTGTTTACCATCATTTTCATTTAAATGCGCATTTCCAATTAGTATGATCTGAGAAGAAAAAAAAAAACTTTCGTTCCTTGATCTTTCTTTCTCAATTTCTCGACTCGTTTTGATCTTTCGTTAAACCGAACCGATACTAAGGTTAGTATCGCCATTACCTACATTCCTATGGTTTAAAATTTAAATTTGGTGCATGATTTGTATTTGTGTATTTATTTTGAAATGTATTAAAAATAGGAGATGATGCGAATGCTAGAAGTCGAGAACTAATGTTGTTCGTATAATCCATATATCTAGAATTATGAATATGGTTAAAAGTTATTAAGGTTAGGTTTTGCTCATTTTAAAGCCGAGCTATAGTCGATTTTTGATTTTATTGAATGAAGTGACTTCATTATATCTGATCTATACTAGCTACTAGCATATAGAATTAAATTGGAATTTTTAAATGCATTATGATAAAAAACACATTTGGTGAATATCTAAAGCTCGCGTTCGGATTATCCGATCTTTGTTTGTGAAATGTTATCACATATCGTATTCTAGGATATATCTAGCATGACATATAAATTTATCATAATTTTACGGGTATGTTAGGTATTTTCCTAAAAATATCATGTATCTAAAGTTGGCGGTTCGAGGATACCGTAAATGTTATCTGAAATGTAAAGTGACATATGAGTTAGACAATATATAATAAGTAAGCGATTAAAGTTTGGAAGAAATTGATCGGCGTTTGCTTAGTTAAGTGTGAAAATCGAGAATAGTTTGTTATTAATATTCGAGCATGTGTGTGCGTAGAGTTATGATTATCGCCTGAGTTATGATTTAAGCTAGTTAAATATGGTTTCTCTGAATAGTTGAAATAGACATGAGATACAAGAAATGAAACGAGGACTTAGAATTTTAATGTGGGTCGATGTTAATGAATAAGCTTGTCCCCAAGCTAAGAAAATAAATAAAGTTTAAGTGATGAGAAAATATAATAAATGGATGAAAATAGTGGCTTCACTATGACCAGTGGAACAAATTGAGATATTTTATATCTCTTATTCGATAATGATGATGCAAAATCTAAGATATTAAAGTTGTCTAATCGTTGATGATAATCGGCGTTATCCGAAACGAATGAAGTACTAAACCTTTCTTTACGTAAAGGTAAAATACGAAGGTAAAGAAGAGAGGAGAAAAATCTGTTGTGTGACTAAAAGTATATATCGGTGGGCTTTTCTCCTCGAGGATAAAAATTGAATGATAAATGTTTTATTCTGATGCTTTCTTTTGAGAAATGATGATGAAATGTTATTATTTAATTACACCCAAAATGTTAATGTTTTATGTATGGATCTATCGGTGTTGGTTACATGACGTAAGTTTAATCAATTCGGATCCTATGCTAGAGGAGAATTCTAGCAAGGATTAACGTGTACACTAAGGTAGCTGTACTTCTTTGAAAGGTTTGCTCGGCCGATTCACGGTGATTGTGTCTTTGAAAGGTTTGCTCGGCGGTCGCGGCGTCCGTGGAAGGAGCCTCCTTCTACGGCGCAAGATGATGTTATATGAGATGTGATATGGATCATACAGACGGAAAATATATGCGGCGGACAAGTTTATGAAAATGAAAGAAAATGTTTAGTAAGCACGAGCATTTCAAATAAAACCTCGTGTATATTCTTGATGGGCGGTGTAATTGATGTTATGATAAATGTTTTGGCATAAGTCCATTGAGTGCATTCTTGTACTCGACCACACATGTTGTTTTAAATGTGCGAGGTTGGTGAGTGATGCGATGGGCGGTGTTGAGCGGTGAGGAATCTTTTATCGTGAAAGTTAGTACCTTGAGTGCACATCGTCATATATGTACTTCACATGTTTTCATTGCAAGAACATTAAGTTATATTTTGAGTAAAGAGCTAATTTCCTTGGATCGGTTGAACCCTTTTGTTAAAGATCGATGGTCAGTCTCTCATCGTATATTATGTTTGCTTAATCTCAAATGCTTTGAACTTCTATAAGTTTTCTTGATATATGTCTCACAATTCGATATCGATTATCTTTTCGAACTTCTTAATTCTCGTTCAGTAATAGTCCTAATCATCAGTCCTTTGGAATAGTGGTGTGACAATAATATTATATTATATATATAGTATGTATGTCTTTGTGTGGCGTGTATATGTATATATATATAGTATGTGTGTGCTAATATATGATAGTGTGTGTGTGGTGTATAAATATATAATATATATAGTATGTGTGTGCAAGGTGAAATAGTGTGTTATTACGTGTATGCATGCATGTTTAGTTCTTTGTGTGCGTGTATTTTAAAAGAAAAGGAGCGATAAATCATGTAAAGGATTAGAGAACCAAATGCCATTACCTTCGTTTGCATTTCATACATACGAGAGACGAAAAAAATTACTTTCTTCCTTCATCAGTCTTTCTCAATTTCTCGTCTCGTTTTCGATCTTTCGTTAAATCCGAACCGATACTAAGGTTAGTCTCGTCATTACCTACATTCCTATGGTTTAAAATTTAAATTTGGTGCATGTTTTGTATTTGTATATTTATTTTGAAATGCATTAAAAATAAGGAGATGATGCCAATGCTAGAAGTCGAGAACTAATGTTGTTCGTACATTTATTTTTGAAATGCATTAAAAATAGGGAGATGATGCCAAATGCTAGATGTTCGTATGCTAGGATTATGAATATGGTTAAAAGTTATTAATGTTAGGTTTTGCTCATTTTAAAGCCGAACTATAGTCGATTTTTCGATTTTTGTTGAATGAAGTGACTTATTATTCTGATCTATGCTAGCTTACTAGCATATAGAATTAAATTAGAATTTTCCGTGCGCATTATGACGAAAACCTATTTGGCTGAAAATCTAAAGCTACGTTAGGATTATCCGATCTTTGTTTGTCGAATGTAATCACATATCGTATTCTAGGATATATCTAGCATGACATATAAATTTATCATAATTTTACGGGTATGTTAGGTATTTTCCTAAAAATGTCATGTATCTAAAGTTGGTGGATTAGGATACTATAAATGTTATCTGAAATGTAAAGTGACATATGAGTTAGACAATTATAATAAGTAAGCGACTAAAGTTTGGAAGAAATTGATCGGCGTTTGCTTAGTTAAGGTGAGAAATCATGTCACGACCCGTTCCGGTTGAGCTCGATGTGATGGAGTGTTGAGGGGAGTCGATGGGTTTCTAGAAGTCGGTGACTCGATCTAGACTTAGAATAAAAATTTGGGTTTCGAAAGAGCAAAGGGCTCGATACCACTTCTTTCACGACCCGTTCAGGTTGAGCTCGATGGTGATGATGGGGAATGTGTTGAGGAGTCAGTGTCCTTGACCGATTTACTTGAATTTGTGGTTTATACCTTGAATGCATATCGTCATATATCTATTCACACACTTTCATTGCTACGCTCTGACGCGCCAATTTATGCTTTATGTTTTAAACTATTGAGGCCCGTCGGATCGGGCCAAGTTTTGGGGTCCGATGGCTAAACCTTCAAAAACAATATAACATCATCTCGTATTACATTCGAGCATGTTAGCTTATTGTTAAACCTCCATTTTATTCATATAACCCCAAAGTACTCTCCTAGTACTAGTCGCCCTCCAGTCCGGGTTGGTCAGGAATGGGGTCGTGACAAATCGAGAATAGTTTGTTATTAATATTGGAACACGTGTGTGCGTAGAGTGATTATCGCCTGAGTTATGATTTATGCCTAGTTGAATATGGTTTCTACGAATAGTTGAAATAGACATGAGATACTGAAATGAAACGAGGACTTAGAATTTTAATGTGATTCGATGTTGATGAATGATGTTAATGAATAAGCTTGTCCCCAAACTTAAGAATAAATAAAAGTTTAAGTGATAAGGAAATATAATAATGGGAGAAAATAGTAGCTCCACTATGACCAAGTGGAACAAATTGAGATATTTTATATCTCTTATTGATAATGATGATGCAAAATCCTAAGATATTAAAAGTTATCTAGTTAGATTGATGATAATCGGCGTTATCCAAGAACGAATGAAGTACTAAACCTTTCTTTTACGTAAAGGTAAAATACGAAGGTATGAGAAGAAGAGAAGGAGAAGTCGCGTATTGCTAAAAGTATATATCGGTGGGCTTTTTCCTCAAGGATAAAAATTCAAATGATAAATGTTTTATTCGATGCTTTCTATTGAGAAATGATGATGATATGTTATTATTTAATTACACCCAAAATGTTAATGTTTTATGTATGGATCCTATCGGTGTTGGTTCGCCACGTAAGTTTAATCAATTTGGATCCTATGCTGAGGTAGAATTCTAGCAAGGATTAATGTGTACACTAAGGTAAGCGTACTTCTTTGAAAGGTTTGCTCGACCGATTCACGGTGTTGTGTCTTTGAAAGGTTTGCTCGGCGGTCGCGTCGTCCGTGGAAGGAGGCCTCGCCTACAGTAGCAAGATGATGTTATATGAGATGTGATATGGATCATACAGACGAAAAAATATGCGGCGGACAAGTTTATGAAAATGAAAGAAAATGTTTAGTAAGCACGAGCATTTCAAATAAAACCTCGTGTGTTTCTTGATAGGGCGGTGTAATTGATGTTATGATAAATGTTTTTGGCATAAGTCCAGGTGCATTCTTGTACTCGACCACATGTGTTGTTTTTAAATGTGCGGGTTGGTGGTGATCTACGATGGGCGGTGTTGTCGCGTAGGAATCTTTTGTCATTGAAAGTTAGTACCTTGAGTGCATATCGTCATATGTGTAATTCACATGTTTTCATTGCAAGAACAATAAGTTATGTTTGAGTAAAGAACTAATTTCCTTGAGATCAATTGAACCCATGGTTAAATATCTAATGGTCTAGTCTCTCATATGTATGTTATGGTTGCCAAATCTCGAATCTTATGAAGTTACAGAAGTTTCCTTGATATATGTCTCACAATTGATATCCGTTTTCTTGTTCACGCTTCTTAATTCTCGTTCAAGTAATAGTCCTACTAATACGTCCTTAGGAATAGTGGATCATTACAAAGTGGTATCGAGCGATTCGTTCCTTGAATCAAAACTTCCTTCAAAGTTAAGTCAGATTGAGTCACTAGACTTGTTAGAGGTCGATCGACTATGCTCAACACTCCATCACATCAAGCTCAACCGGAATGAGGTAAATGATTTACTCTGTTTTGGAAATGAAAAGTTTGAAGGTGGAAAATGATTGAAATGATGTTTGAAAAGAAATGAAAGTTATGGAAAATGGTTGGGAATGAAAGTTGTGAATGATGGTTGAAATGATGTTTTGGTTATGAAAAGAAATGAGAAAGAGTTGGCGGTGATATGTCGAAAAGTGAAATGTTTGAATTAGTGGAATTGAATTAGATTTATTATTATGAACTAGTTATGTTATCAATGTTTAAATTATTTCAATTACAAGTTGTTTATGACAATGGATATGTTATCCCAAAAGAGCGTGATTGTTTAAGGCGCATGATCCCTTTTGAAAGAATATAGAAAGATGAACTATGAAATTTTATTCCACCATGAGAACAAAAGTGACTATGGAAATGAGAACAAAAGCGAGGATCAAAATGAGAATAATACGAGTTGAAAGGCGAGAACAAAGTCTAAAAGAGCGAAATGGAAATGATGATTGCGAGAATTGAATGATGATTTTGAGATGATGAATGTCACTATCGATAGTGACATGAGTATAATCTTTCCTTGGATGTTCACGAGGCGGAACTCCAAATTGACTATGACTTTTTCATTAGAAAGCGAAATAGAAATGTGATCAAAGAATCAATTGACTTTAGTATTGTGGTTTACAGAATGAGAGACCACGATGTGGTAGAAATTTTGAAGGCAAATTGAGAATTGGGTTTTCGGTGGTATGAGTAGAGTTTGAGATGTCACGGTGGTATGTTGATAACCGCACAATTTATAATGACCTATTAGAGTTATATGAGGTTTCAATTTTATTCATTACCCAGTTACGTCATTGAGTTTAACTCTATAATCTAGATTGATTGAGATATCACTTGATTTTCTCACTTTTTGTGAAAGAAGTTTACAACCGAAAATTTCATAAAGCGTCCTTTTGAAACCAAGCCTTCATGTAATCGAAGTATTTGTGGCGGTCAGCCAGCCCATATGACCAAAGTGTCTCGGTGAGTCGTCATTACGGCCAACCTATATTACAATTATTCACTTGAAGAACATATTGATTCAAACTTTAAAGGTGGTGGTCTTGAATTGTGAATCCTTACCACTTGAAGGCATCGCGATGAGTTTTCTTCAATCCTTGAAGCGATAAGTATGATGTAGGTTGACTTATCTTGTCACCTAAGTTTTAGATCGATAAAATGATATACATCAAGTTATGATGTAAAGAAGTCTCGATGAGTGAGATATATTTTTCCTACGATACATATAGATACGATGACCACTTGGATGAGCTTTTCGGATATTGATGGCGGTGAAGTTACACCACCTTGTGAGTGTTATGACAATAAAGTTATGAGCGAGATACTCTTTAGCATTAAGTGCTAGAGTAGAAGTAAATAAAAGTATAGAATATTCTTGGAAAATAACCCGTCTTATTATGTTATAACAAGAGATATTACAACTTATCTTTAAGGCAGTTGATTGTCCTTAAGACCTCATTAGTAGGTTGGACATGTCTAAAATTTGGAGGTGCAGATTTTTTCAATGGATATATAAGGAATGATAGCATCTCGTTTAACGGGTCTCTCTTTATACCTCAACCTTTAGGATTATGCTTGAGCGGAATTGATTTCAGTATTTGAGACATTAGTGAAACGAAATGATAGTGAGGCGATGGATCATAAATATTGAGATGTGTGACACTCACAAGCCCTAGTGTTTAAGCTAAGTATGGAGATTATACCCTCGAGCGAGACATGGTAATGAGGCACTTATATTTGGGACTTAAGTTATGGTGCTGGCGTACCCTACCGGGCTATATGACAACAATGACAGTTTAACCACGGAAGTGAGGCAGAAGTATAATGAAAACAATATAACTTTCGGATATAATGATCGAGAAAAGAGGACAAGAATTGCGAGCAATGAAGAAACTACGAGCTATTACATTATGAGATAGCCCAAGATATGATATAAGCTTGAAAATAATCGACTCGACAAGTAAGGTAATTCCTTGGAAGCAAAGAAGCGATTCATTATTTGAGATAAATCATGGTACTCTAAGTTACATAGACATAAAGCGCATGTCTTGTGTGTTTAGAAATTTAACAAGCAAAACAACTTCTAGAGAGTTTGTAAGGAAAATACATTCAAGGGAACAAAGGAAGAGATTAAGGGAAAGACTTTAAGATGAAGACTTTAAGATGAAGCTAATTGGGAAGTTTGTTCCTCATACTTATATGATGACAAATAAGGTGGAATTTTGGGTACCTCGACATTGAAATGAAGCAAACATAGAATGTCGAGAGATAGTTAAGATACATGATGTTTAGGGCAAAAGTCGAGATCGTCCCCATTGGACGAGGATTTTAACTTGTGCGAAAACACTTAGTTAATCAATGAAGATTAAGGGAAATGACACATATCGAATAGGATATTACTAATGATGGTCTTCTGAATGCCGACATGAGGATTTCTCTTGAAAAGATTTTAAAGTAAGAATATATGAGATATATATATTCTAAGGCGATAGAGAGGAAGGAAGCTGAATCATTCGTGAATTAAGAGCGAATGATAGTGACGATACATCACGATCTCTATGAAAGATTAGACTGTCGAGGCAACAATGTCGGAGGATAAACCGGTAGAGACTTAGCCGTAAAATACAATTGATAAAGGAATAACGATAATGACAACCGAGAAGGATATAACGAACAAGGTGACATGAGGCCTTGGTAAGGAAACATGGTGCAATTAGGAAATGACAAGGATGAATGAGATGGATGTTTACACAGACGAGACGGGGACATCATGAGACTAGAGCCTATGCTCTGCACCAAAAACAGAACGAACAAAACCAGGGAAGCCTGGCAGGTATGGGGAAACTCCTCAACATACCTATTATAATTTTGTTCGATACCGGTGCTTCACATTTTTTTTTCGCAAGCGCATGTGTAGATGCTTTAGAACTTAACTCGAGCGGACGAGATAAAGCTATGAGAATTTCATCACGATAGGAGGAATTACAATGATTACACATACATGCTTGAACCTAGAGTTGGAAATAGGATCACTTAAGGTTCTAGCTAACAACTTATATGTCATACCGATGTGGGACGTTGATATAATATTAGGAATGGACTGGTTGGCTGAGAGTTATGCCACCATCTTGTGTAACGAAAGAAAGATTTCCTTCCAATTTTCGGGAAGAGATGCTACCAGTTTTCACGGGATTAACATGGAAAATAGAATACCTGTTATATCCGCAATCCAAGCAAGAAAAACGATGAACCAGGTAGGATGACAAGCTTTCCTTGTTTATCTAAATGGAGAAGCTGAAGTCGAGAAGACGGTAGAAGATATACCGGTTGTGCGGGTTTACCGCCTAATAGGCAGATTGAGTTTACAATTGACCCAGGTCAGCACCAGTATCAAAGGCACCATATAGAATGGCTCTAAAAGAGTTAGAAGAAATGAAGATCCAACTACAAGAGTTTCTAGACCTAGGTTTCATCAGACCTAGCGTGTCCCCATGGGGAGCACCTGTACTGTTCGTGAAGAAGAAAGATGGTACTTTGAGGATGTGCATAGATTACAGAGAGCTGAACAAATTAACACTCAAGAACAAATACCCTCTACCTAGGATAGATGATTTATTTGATCATTTCGGGAGCAAGAGTATTCTCGAAGATGGACTTAAAATCGTGGTACCATCAGCGAGAATTGACAAGAAGATATACCCAAACGACTTTTCGAACAAGATATGGTCACTATGAATTCATAATTATGCCATTTGGATTAACAAATGCACCGCCGTGTTCATGAATCTTATGAGCAGTATTCCATCCGTCTTAGACAAATTTGTCTTGGTATTTATAGATGATATTCTCATCTATTCAAAGGACGAAGAAGAACATGAAGAGCATCTAAAATTATTTTGCGAGGCGTTAAGGTGAACAACTCTATGCCAAATTTAGCAAGTCGAACTTTGGTGAAGGAACTGACATTTTAGGACATATTGTGTCGTCGGAAGGAATTAAAGTGGATCCCACTAAGGTGGAAGCTGTACAAAATGGAAATCACCAACAACTCCAAGCGAGATCGAAGCTTTCTAGGATTGGTGGTTACTATCGAAGATTCATTGAAGGTTTCTCCAAAATAGCAAGGCCAATGACACGGCTACTTGAAAGGAATCAAATTTGTATGGACTCTTGAATGTGAAGCGAGTTTCCGAAACTCGAAAAATTACTAACTACTGTATGATGATTAGCGGTTCGAGAACCGGATAAGGAATATCTTGTCTATCTGAGACACATCAAAGAATGGACTAGGTTGTGTGTTGATGCAAGAAGGAAGAATGATAAACTATGCGTCCCGACAACTTAGACCACATGAAATAAATTATCCACCCATGATTTGGAACTAGCTGCGGTTGTGCATGCCCCAAGATCTGGAAGCACCATCTCTATGGAGTGAGGTGTGAAATCTTCACGGATCACAAAGTTTGAAATACTTCTTTGAGCAAAGAGACTGAACATGAGGCAGAGAAGATGGCTCGAGCTCGAAAGGACTACGATTCAGTATTAATTACCCCGGGAAAGGCTAATGTAGTGGCTGATGCCTTAAGTCGTAAAACTCGATCCAAGTTGGGATGTCTCCTTACGAAGAGGAAAGATTCATTGATGAATTTAAGCGGATGAAGATAGAAGTAATTGAACCATACGAAACAATAACGGTGCGATTGCAACACTCATGCGACACCGACACGAGAGGAAGGATAATTGATGCACAAATGAAGGGCGAGAAATTAGAAAGATGAGAATGAAAATAAGGATTGAAAAGCTAAAGGACTATCAAGAAGAAGATAATGCTATCATATTTGAAGGAAGAATGTGTGTTCAAGTAAGATGAAGGGCTAACAAAGAAATTTTGAGCTAAGCTCATAACACCTACACCGCCCACCCAGAAGCACAAAATGTACCAAGATTTAAAGAGAAATTTTGGTGGGAAGGAATGAAAAGAGATGTAGCTTCGTTAGTCGAGGCGTTGTCTATCATGTCGACAAGTGAAGGCTAGCGACCTTATGGGAAGGCTATGACATCCGGAAATACCTAAATAGAAATGGGATGACATTCTGATGGATTTTGTGGTGACACCACGATCAAAGCGAGGAAACACATCGATATGGGTAATCATAGATAGACTTACGAGTGTGCTCATTTTATACCAATTCGATTACCTATGGATCGACAAGTTAGCCTACTATCGTTCGTGAAATTATACATTTGCACGGAGTGCAAATTCAATCACATCAGATATAGATTAAAATTTTACTTCTAGATTTTAGATCAGCTTACAAAAGGAGATGGGAACAAAATTGAACTTGAGTACAACTTTTCACCCATAAACAGATGGTCAGTCTGAATGAACAATTCATACTCTTGAAGATATGTTAAGGACAGTTGTGTTAGATCGAGGTGAAAGCTGGGAGTATGTACTACCGCTCATTGAATTTGCCTATAATAATAACTATCAGGCAACAATCGGCATGGCACCAAATGAAGCATTATATGAAAAAGTGTAGATCACCACTTTCTTTGGGATGAAGTGGGCGAGAGAAAGTCTTAGGACTGATCGATGAGCGAAATGATTAAATTAGTCCATCGGATCAAGCAAAGGTTAAAGGAGGCCCAGGATGGATAGAAGTGGTATCTTTGATAAACAAAAACTGGCTCAATTACAATTTGATGTTGGAGATAAAGTTTTTTGAAAATTTCTCCATCAAAGGAATCGTTAGATTTGGAGTAAAGGACTATGACCACGTTTTATAGAGCCTTATGAAATATTAGCAAAGATGGGCCAGTAAACACAAGTTAGCGTTGCCACAAGTTTTGGGAGCGTACACAATGTGTTCCATGTGTCGAATGGCGAGGAAATGCGTACGACCCAAACCATGTGATCCATCGGTGATATCACCCTTGATCCGGATATGAGTTATGAAGAAAAGCCCAAAGCTATCCTAGACCAACAGATACAAAAATTAAGAAACAAATCGATATCGTTGGTAAAGTCTTATGGAACACCATGGGCGAGAAGAGCGACATGAGAACTAGAGGATCAAATGAAAGAGAAATATCCCGAACTCTTCTAGAGGTATGTAAATTTCGGGACGAAATTTCTTTAAGGAGGGTAGAATGTAATACCCCGACCATCTAAACTTGGTTTAGAATGAACCTAATTTTGAAATTAGGATTTTGCATCAGTAATAATAAAAGATTATAGAAATTACATATATGTATAAGAATTATGTAAGTTGATAAGATTTTGGGATTGATCCCAAATGGATTTAAATTTTTGCAATATATATATACGTACATATATAATATGTGTAAAAGTGAAAAAGAAAAAAAAAAAAAAAAACATATATATGTGCAGTTGTGTACCAAAGGTAGTAATCCAAAAGTTATAATACAAATATAATATTATATTATATATATAGTATGTATGTCTTTGTGTGACGTGTATATGTATATATATAATAGTATGTGTGTGCTAATACATGATAGTGTGTGTCGTGTATAAATATATATATAGTATGTGTGCAAAGGTGAAATAGTGTGTGTTACGTGTATGCATGCATGTTTAGTTCTTTGTGTCGTGTATTTTAAAAGAAAAAGCGATAAATCATGTAAAGGATTCGAACCAAATGCCATTACCTTCATTTGCATTTCATACATACAGAGACGAAAAAAAATTACTTTCTTCCTTCATCGATCTTTCTCAATTTCTCGTCTAGTTTTAGATCTTCGTTAAATCGAACCGATACTAAGGTTAGTCTCGTCATTACCTACATTCCTATGGTTTAAAATTTAAATTTGGTGCATGTTTTGTATTTGTATATTTATTTTGAAATGCATTAAAAATAGGAGATGATGCCAAATGCTAGAAGTCGAGAACTAATGTTGTTCGTACATTTATTTTGAAATGCATTAAAAATAGGAGATGATGCCAAATGCTAGATGTTAGTATGCTAGGATTATGAATATGGTTAAAAGTTATTAATGTTAGGTTTTGCTCATTTTAAAGCGAACTATAGTCGATTTTTCGATTTTGTTGAATGAAGTGACTTCGTATTTACGATCTATGCTAGCCTACTAGCATATAGAATTAAATTAGGAATTTTCCGTGCGCATTATGACGAAAACCTATTTGGCTGAAAATCTAAAGCTACGTTCGGATTATCCGATCTTTGTTTGTCAAATGTAATCACATATCGTATTCTAGGATATATCTAGCATGACATATAAATTTATCATAATTTTACGGGTATGTTAGGTATTTTCCTAAAAATGTCATGTATCTAAAGTTGGTGGATTAGGATACTATAAATGTTATCTGAAATGTAAAGTGACATATAGGTTAGACAAGGTATAATAAGTAAGCGACTAAAGTTTGGAAGAAATTGATCGACGTTTGCTTAGTTAAGGTGAAAATCAAGAATAGTTTGTTATTAATATTCGAACACGTGTGTGCGTAGAGTGATTATCGCATGAGTTATGATTTATGCTAGTTAAATATGGTTTTCTACGAATAGTTGAAATAGACATGAGATCTGAAATGAAACGAGGACTTAGAATTTTAATGTGATTCGATGTTGATGAATGATGTTAATGAATAAGCTTGTCCCCAAACTTAAGAATAAATAAGAAGTTTAAGCTGATAAGGAAATATAATAATGGGAGAAAATAGTAGCTCCACTATGACCAAGTGGAACCAAATTGAGATATTTTATATCTCTTATTCAATAATGATGATGCAAAATCCTAAGATATTAAAAGTTATCTAGTTAGTTGATGATAATCGGCGTTATCCAAGAACGAATGAAGTACTAAACCTTTATTTTACGTAAAGGTAAAGTACGAAGGTAATGAAGAAGAGAAAGGAGAAATCATGTATTGCTAAAAGTATATATCGGTGGGCTTTTTCTCCTCGGGATAAAAATTCAAATGATAAATGTTTTATTTACGATGCTTTCTATTGAGAAATGATGATGATATGTTATTATTTAATTACCGCCCAAAATATTAATGTTTTATGTATGGATCTATCGGTGTTGGTTACATGACGTAAGTTTAATCAATTAGGATCCTATGCTGAGGTAGAATTCTAGCAAGGATTAATGTGTACACTAAGGTAACGTACTTCTTTGAAAGGTTTGCTCGGCCGATTCACGGTGTTGTGTCTTGAAAGGTTTGCTCGGCGGTCACGGCGTCCGTGGAAGGAGGCCTCGCTTCTACGGCGCAAGATGATGTTATATGAGATGTGATATGGATCATCTGAGGCAGAAAAAATATGTCGGCGGACAAGTTTATGAAAATGAAAGAAAATGTTTAGTAAGCACGAGCATTTCAAATAAAACCTCGTGTTATTCTTGATAGGCGGTGTAATTGATGTTATGATAAATGTTTTGGCATAAGTCCACCGAGTGCATTCTTGTACTCGACCACGCATGTTTGTTTTAAATGTGCGAGGTTGGTGATGATGATGCGATGGGCGGTGTTGTCGATAGGAATCTTTTGTCATTGAAAGTTAGTACCTTGAGTGCACATCGTCATATGTGTAATTCACATGTTTTCATTGCAAGAACAATAAGTTATGTTTGAGTAAAGAACTAATTTCCTTGGATCAATTGAACCCATGGTTAAATATCTAATGGTCTAGTCTCTCATATGTATGTTATGGTTGCCAAATCTCAAATCTATGAAGTTCTAGAAGTTTCCTTGATATATGTCTCACAATTGATATCCCATTTTCTTGTTACGACTTCAATTCTCGTTCAGTAATAGTCCCTACTAATCTGTCCTTAGGAATAGTGGATCGTTACAAAGTGGTATCGAGGCGGTTCGTTCCTTGAATCAAAACTTCCTTCAAAGTTAAGTCTAGATTGAGTCACTAGACTTGTTAGAGGTCGATCGACTATGCTCAACACTCCATCACATCAAGCTCAACGGAATGAGGTAAATGATTTACTCTGTTTTGGAAATGAAAAGTTTGAAGGTGGAAAATGATTGAAATGATGTTTGAAAAGAAATGAAAGTTATGGAAAATGGTTGGGAATGAAAGTTGTGAATGATGGTTGAAATGATGTTTTGGTTATGAAAAGAAATGAGAAAGAGTTGGCGACGGTGA
The DNA here is from genome assembly GCA_036937905.1 of Salvia rosmarinus. NCBI lineage: Eukaryota > Viridiplantae > Streptophyta > Magnoliopsida > Lamiales > Lamiaceae > Salvia > Salvia rosmarinus. Next base: position 123,011 of record JAODLM010000694.1, read on the forward strand.
TATGTCGAAAAGTGAAATGTTTGAATTAGTGGAATTGATTAGATTTATTGTTATGAACTAGTTATGTTATCAATGTTTAAATTATTTCAATTACAAGTTGTTTATGACAATGGATATGTTATCCCAAAAGAGCGTGGTCATTTAAGGCATGATCCCTTTTGCGAAAGAATATAGAAAGATGAACTATGATAATTTTATTCCACCATGAGAACAAAAGCGAGGATCAAAATGAGAATAATACGAGTTGAAAGACGAGAACAAAGTCTAAAAGAGCAGAAATGGAAATGATGATGGCGAGAATTGAATGATGATTTTGAGATGATGAATGTCACTATGCGATAGTGACATGAGTATAGTCTTTCCCTTGGATGTTCACACGAGACGGAACTCCAATTGACTATGACTTTTCATTAGAAGCGAAATAGAAATGTGATCAAAGAATCAATTGACTTTAGTATTGTGGTTTACACAGAATGAGAGACCACGATGTGGTAGAAATTTTGAAGGCAAATTGAGAATTGGGTTTTTCAGTGGTATGAGTAGAGTTTGAGATGTACGGTGGTATGTTGATAACCACACAATTTATAATGACCTATTCCGAGGGTTATATGAGGTTTCAAATTTTATTCATTACCCAAGTTACGTCATTGAGTTTAACTCTATAATCTAGATTCAATTGAGATATCACTTGATTTTCTCACTTTTTGTGAAAGAAGTTTACAACCAGAAAATTTCATAAAGCGTCCTTTTGAAACCAAGCCTTCATATGGCGAGAAGTATTTGTGACGGGTCTGGCCAACCCATATGACCAAAGTGTCTCAGTAGTCGTCATTCTGGCCAACCTATATTACAATTATTCACTTCAAAGAACATATTGATTCAAACTTTAAAGGTGGTCGTCTTGAATTGTGAATCCTTACCACTTGAAGCTGTCACGATGAGTTTTCTTCAATCCTTGAAACTGATAAGTATGATGTAGGTTGACTTATCTTGTCACCTAAGTTTTTAGATCAGTAAAATGATATACATCAAGTTATGATGTAAAGAAGTCCTCGATGAGGCGAGATATATTTTTCCCTACGATACATATAGATACACGATGACCCTTGGATGAGCTTTTCAGATATTGATGACAGTGAAGTTACACCACCTTGTGAGTGTTATGACAATAAAGTTATGAACGAGATACTCTTTAGCATTAAGTGCTAGAGTAGAAGTAAATAAAAGTATAGAATATTCTTGGAAAATAACTTCGTCTTATTATGTTATAACAAGAGATATTACAACTTATCTTTAAGACAGTTGATTGTCCTTAAGACCTCATTAGTAGGTTGGACATGTCTAAAATTTGGAGGTGCAGATTTTTTCAATGGATATATAAGGAATGATAGCATCTCATTTAACGGTCTCTCACTTTATACCTCAACCTTTAGGATTATGCTTGGCGGAATTGATTTGAGTATTTGAGACATTAGTGAAACCAAATGATAGTGAGGCGATGGATCATAAATATTGAGATGTGAACAGCTCATGCAAGCCCTAGTGTTTAAGCTAAGTATGGAGATTATACCCTCGAACGAGACATGGTAATGAGGCACTTATATGACAACAATGACAGTTTTAACCCTGGAAGTGAGAACCGAAGTATAATGAAAACAATATAACTTTCAGATATAATGATCAAGAAAAAGAGGACAAGAATTGCGAACAGCTGAAGAAACTACGAGCTATTCTGTTATGAGATAGCCCAAGATATGATATAAGCTTCAGAAATAATCTGACTACGACAAGTAAGGTAATTCCTTGGAAGCAAAGAAGCAGATTCATTATTTGAGATAAATGCATGGTACTCTAAGTTACATAGACATAAAACGCATGTCTTGTGTGTTTAGAAATTTAACAAGCAAAACAACTTCTAGAAAGTTTGTAAGGAAAATACATTCGAGGAACAAAGGAAGAGATTACATGGAAAGACTTTAAGATGAAGCTAATTGGGAAGTTTGTTCCTCATACTTATATGATGACAAATAAGGTGGAATTTTGGGTACCTCGACATTGAAATGAAGCAAACATAGAATGTCGAAGATAGTTAAGATACATGATGTTTAGGGCAAAAGTCGGATCGTCCCATTGGACGAGGATTTTAACTTGTGCGAAAACACTTAGTTAATCAATGAAGATTAAGGAAATGACACATATCCAATAGGATATTACTAATGATGGTGCTACAAATGCCGGCATGAGGATTTCTCTTGAAAAGATTTTAAAGTAAGAATATATGAGATATATATATTCCAAAGGCGATAGAGGAAAAGGAAACTGAATCATTCGGTGAATTAAGAGCGAATGATAGTGGTGATACATCACGATCTCTATGAAAGATTAGGTATCGAGGCAACAATGTCGGAGGATAAACCGGTATGAGACTTAGCCGTAAATACAATTGATAAAGGAATAAAAAGATGTGACAACCGAGAAGGATATAACGAACAAGGTGACATGAGGCCTTGGTAAGGAAACATGGTGCAATTAGGGAAATGACAAGGATGAATGAGATGGATGTTTACCTGGACAGACAGGGACATCGCAGACTAGAGCCTATGCTCTGCACCAAAAACAGAACGAACAAAACCAGGGAAGCCTGGCAGGTATGGGGAAACTCCTCAACATACCTATTATAATTTTGTTCGATACCGGTGCTTCACATTTTTTTTTCGCAAGCGCATGTGTAGATGCTTTAGAACTTAACTCAGAACGGACAGATAAAGCTATGAGAATTTCATCACCGATAGGAGGAATTACAACAGTTACACATACATGCTTGAACCTAGAGTTGGAAATAGGATCACTTAAGGTTCTAGCTAACAACTTATATGTCATACCGATGTGGGACGTTGATATAATATTAGGAATGGACTGGTTGGCTGAGAGTTATGCCACCATCTTGTGTAACGAAAGAAAGATTTCCTTCCAATTTTCGGGAAGAGATGCTACCAGTTTTCACGGGATTAACATGGAAAATAGAATACCTGTTATATCCGCAATCCAAGCAAGAAAAACGATGAACCAGGTAGGATGTCAAGCTTTCCTTGTTTATCTAAATGGAGAAGCTGAAGTCGAGAAGACGGTAGAAGATATACCGGTTGTGCGGGTTTACCGCCTAATGGGCAGATTGAGTTTACAATTGATATAGAGCACAGGTCGACACCGATATCAAAGGCACCATATAGAATGGCTCTAAAGAGTTAGAAGAAATGAAGATCCAACTACAAGAGTTTCTAGACCTAGGTTTCATCGGACTGGCGTGTCCCATGGGGAGCACTGTCTTGTTCGTGAAGAAGAAAGATGGTACTTTGAGGATGTGCATAGATTACAGAGTGAACAAATTAACACTCGAGAACAAATACCCTCTACCTAGGATAGATGATTTATTTGATCAGCTCAGGGGAGCAAGAGTATTCTCGAAGATCGACTTAAAATCAGGGTACCATCAACTGAGAATTCGACAAGAAGATATACCCAAAACGGCTTTTCGAACAAGATATGGTCACTATGAATTCATAATTATGCCATTTGGATTAACAAATGCACCCGCCGTGTTCATGAATCTTATGAACAGAGTATTCCATCCGTACTTAGACAAATTTGTCTTGGTATTTATAGATGATATTCTCATCTATTCAAAGGACGAAGAAGAACATGAAGAGCATCTAAGAATTATTTGCGCGGCGTTAAGGGTGAACAACTCTATGCCAAATTTAGCAAGTGCGAACTTTGGCTGAAGGAACTGACATTTTTAGGACATATTGTGTCGTCGGAAGGAATTAAAGTGGATCCCACTAAGGTGGAAACTGTACAAAAATGGAAATCACCAACAACTCCAAACGAGATCAGAAGCTTTCTAGGATTGGCTGGTTACTATCGAAGATTCATTGAAGGTTTCTCCAAAATAGCAAGGCCAATGACACAGCTACTTCGAAAAGGAATCAAATTTGTATGGACTACTGAATGTGAAACGAGTTTCCAGAAACTCAAAGAATTACTAACTACGGTAGCAAGATAGCGGTTCGAACCAGATAAGGAATATACTGTCTATACAGACACATCAAAGAATGGACTAGGTTGTGTGTTGATGCAAGAAGGAAGAATGATCGCTTATGCATCCCGACAACTTAGACCACATGAAATAAATTATCCCACCCATGATTTGGAACTAGCTGCAGTTGTGCATGCCCGGAAGATCTGGAAGCACCATCTCTATGGAGTGAGGTGTGAAATCTTCACGGATCACAAAAGTTTGAAATACTTCTTTGAGCAAAGAGACCTGAACATGAGACAGAGAAGATGGCTCGAACTGGAAAAGGACTACGATTACCGTATTAATTACCCCCAGGAAAGGCTAATGTAGTGGCTGATGCCTTAAGTCGTAAAACTCAATCCAAGTTGGGATGTCTCCTTACAGAAGAGGAAAGATTCATTGATGAATTTAAACGGATGAAGATAGAAGTAATTGAACCATCTGAAACAATAACAGGTCTGATTGCAACACTCATCGCGACACGACACGAGAGGAAGGATAATTGATGCACAAATGAAGGACGAGAAATTAGAAAAGATGAGAATGAAAATAAGGATTGAAAAGCTAAAGGACTATCAAGAAGCAACAGATAATGCTATCATATTTGAAGGAAGAATGTGTGTTCCGTAAGATGAAGGGCTAACAAAAGAAATTTTGAGCGAAGCTCATAACACCCCTTACACCGCCCACCCAGGAAGCACAAAAATGTACCAAGATTTAAAAGAGAAATTTTGGTGGGAAGGAATGAAAAGAGATGTAGCTTCGTTCGTCGAGCGTTGTCTATCATGTCAACAAGTGAAGGCTAGCGACCTTATGGGAAGCTGCAACATCTGGAAATACCTAAATAGAAATGGGATGACATTACAATGGATTTTGTGACTGGCTTACCACGATCAAAACGAGGAAACACATCGATATGGGTAATCATAGATGACTTACGAAGTGTGCTCATTTATACCAATTCGATTACCTATGGATCTGACAAGTTAGCCCAACTATACGTTCGTGAAATTATACATTTGCACGAAGTGCCAAATTCAATCACATCAGATATAGATTAAAATTTTACTTCTAGATTTTAGATCAGCTTACAAAAGGAGATGGGAACAAAATTGAACTTCAGTACAACTTTTCACCCATAAACAGATGGTCAGTCTGAATGAACAATTCATACTCTTGAAGATATGTTAAGGACAGTTGTGTTAGATCGAGGTGAAAGCTGGGAGTATGTACTACCGCTCATTGAATTTGCCTATAATAATAACTATCAGGCAACAATCGGCATGGCACCAAATGAAGCATTATATGAAAAAAAGTGTAGATCACCACTTTACTGGGATGAAGTGGGCGAGAGAAAAGTCTTAGGACCTGATACAGTAGACGAAATGATTAAATTAGTCCATCAGATCAAGCAAAGGTTAAAGGAGGCCCAAGACAGATAGAAGTCGTATGCTGATAAACAAAAAACTGAAACTGAATTACAATTTGATGTTGGAGATAAAGTTTTTTTTGAAAATTTCTCCATCAAAGGGAATCGTTAGATTTGGAGTAAGAGGCAAGCTATGACCACGTTTTATAGAGCCTTATGAAATATTAGCAAAGATGGGCCAAGTAGCTTACAAGTTAGCGTTGCCACCAAGTTTTGGGAACGTACACAATGTGTTCCATGTGTCGGCGAGGAAATGCGTGCACGACCCAAACCATGTGATCCATCAGACTGATATCACCCTTGATCCGGATATGAGTTATGAAGAAAAGCCCGAAGCTATCCTAGACCAGCGTATACAAAAATTAAGAAACAAATCAATATCGTTGGTAAAAGTCTTATGGAGACACCATGGGCAAGAAGAAGCGACATGAGAACTAGAGGATCAAATGAAAGAGAAATATCCCGAACTCTTCTAGAGGTATGTAAATTTCGGGACGAAATTTCTTTAAGGAGGTAGAATGTAATACCCGACCATCTAAACTGGTTTAGAATGAACCTAATTTTGAAATTAGATTTTGCATCGATAATAATAAAAGATTATAGAAATTACATATATGTATAAAATTATGTAAGTTGATAAGATTTTGGGATTGATCCCAAATGGATTTAAATTTTGCAATATATGTATACGTACATATATAATATGTGTAAAGTGAAAAGAAAAAAAAAAAAAGCAGAACATATATATGTGCGGTTGTGTACCAAAAGGTAGTAATCAAAAGTTATAATACAAATATAATATTATATTATATATATAGTATGTATGTCTTTGTGTGACGTATATGTATATATATAATAGTATGTGTGCTAATACATGATAGTGTGTGTGTCGTGTATAAATATATATATAGTATGTGTGTGCAAAGGTGAAATAGTGTATGTTACGTATATGCATGCATGTTTAGTTCTTTATCATGCGTGTGTATTTTAAAAGAAAAAGGAACAAAATCATGTAAAGGATTCGAACCAAATGCCATTACCTTCATTTGCATTTCATACATACGAGACGAAAAAAAATTACTTTCTTCCTTCATCGCCTCTTTCTCAATTTCTCGTCTAGTTTTGATCTTTCGTTAAATCCGAACCGATACTAAGGTTAGTCTCGTCATTACCTACATTCCTATGGTTTAAAATTTAAATTTGGTGCATGTTTTGTATTTGTATATTTATTTTTGAAATGCATTAAAAATAGGGAGATGATGCCAAATGCTAGAAGTCGAGAACTAATGTTGTTCGTACATTTATTTTTGAAATGCATTAAAAATAGGGAGATGATGCCAAATGCTAGATGTTCGTATGCTAGGATTATGAATATGGTTAAAAGTTATTAATGTTAGGTTTTTGCTCATTTTTAAAGCCGAACTATAGTCGATTTTTCGATTTTTGTTGAATGAAGTGACTTCATATTTACAGTCTATGCTAGCCTACTAGCATATAGAATTAAATTGGGAATTTTCCGTACGCATTATGACAGAAAACCTATTTGGCTGAAAATCTAAAGCTACACGTTCGGATTATCCGATCTTTGTTTGTCAAATGTAATCACATATCTGTATTCTAGGATATATCTAGCATGACATATAAATTTATCATAATTTTCTGGGTATGTTAGGTATTTTCCTAAAAATGTCATGTATCTAAAGTTGGTGGCTCGAGGATACTATAAATGTTATACTGAAATGTAAAGTGACATATGAGTTAGACAAGGTATAATAAGTAAGCGACTAAAGTTTGGAAGAAATTGATCGACGTTTGCTTAGTTAAGGTGAGAAATCAAGAATAGTTTGTTATTAATATTCGAACGCGTGTGTGCGTAGAGTGATTATCGCACGAGTTATGATTTATGCTAGTTAAATATGGTTTTCTCCGAATAGTTGAAATAGACATGAGATACAAGAAATGAAACGAGGACTTAGAATTTTAATGTGATTCGATGTTGATGAATGATGTTAATGAATAAACTTGTCCCCAAACTTAAGAATAAATAAAGTTTAAGTCGATAAGGAAATATAATAATGGGAGAAAATAGTAGCTCCACTATGACCAAGTGGAACCAAATTGAGATATTTTATATCTCTTATTCAATAATGATGATGCAAAATCCTAAGATATTAAAAGTTATCTAGTTAGCTTGATGATAATCGACGTTATCCAAGAACCAAATGAAGTACTAAACCTTTCTTTTACGTAAAGGTAAAGTACGAAGGTAACAGAAGAAGAGAAAGGAGAAGTACGCCGTATTGCTAAAAGTATATATCAGGTGGGCTTTTTCTCCTCAAGGATAAAAATTCAAATGATAAATGTTTTATTTACGATGCTTTCTATTGAGAAATGATGATGATATGTTATTATTTAATTACCTGCCCAAAATGTTAATGTTTTATGTATGGATCCTATCAGTGTTGGTTCGCCAACGTAAGTTTAATCGAATTCGGATCCTATGCTAGAGGTAGAATTCCTAGCAAGGATTAATGTGTACACTAAGGTAACTGTACTTGCTGAAAGGTTTGCTCGGCCGATTCACGGTGTTGTGTCTTTGAAAGGTTTGCTCGGCGGTCACGGCGTCCGTGGAAGGAGGCCTTCTACGACGCAAGATGATGTTATATGAGATGTGATATGGATCATACAGACGAGAAAATATGCGGCGCCGCAAGTTTATGAAAATGAAAGAAAATGTTTAGTAAGCACGAGCATTTCAAATAAAACCTCGTGTGTTCTTGATAGGGCGGTGTAATTGAATGTTATGATAAATGTTTTGGCATAAGTCCACCGAGTGCATTCTTGTACTCGACCACCGCATGTTGTTTTAAATGTGCGAGTTGGTGGTGATGCGATGGGCGGTGTTGTCAAATAGGAATCTTTTGTCGCCGAAAGTTAGTACCTTGAGTGCACATCGTCATATGTGTAATTCACATGTTTTCCGCAAGAACAATAAGTTATGTTTGAGTAAAGAACTAATTTCCTTGGATCAATTGAACCCATGGTTAAATATCTAATGGTCTAGTCTCTCATATGTATGTTATGGTTGCCAAATCTCAAATGCTATGAAGTTCTAGAAGTTTCCTTGATATATGTCTCACAATTCAATATCCCATTTTCTTGTTACGCTTCTTAATTCTCGTTCCAAGTAATAGTCCCTACTAATCTGTCCTTAGGAATAGTGGACTGTTACAAAGTGGTATCAGAGCAGTTCGTTCCTTGAATCAAAAACTTCCTTCAAAGTTAAGTCTAGATTGAGTCACTAGACTTGTTAGAGGTCAGTCGACTATGCTCAACACTCCATCACATCAAGCTCAACCGGAATGAGGTAAATGATTTACTCTGTTTTGGAAATGAAAAGTTTGAAGGTGGAAAATGATTGAAATGATGTTTCAAAAGAAATGAAAGTTATGGAAAATGGTTGGGAATGAAAGTTGTGAATGATGGTTGAAATGATGTTTTGGTTATGAAAAGAAATGAGAAAGAGTTGACGACAGTGATATGTCAAAAAGTGAAATGTTTGAATTCGTGGAATTCAATTAGATTTATTGTTATGAACTAGTTATGTTATCAATGTTTAAATTATTTCAATTACAAGTTGTTTATGACAATGGATATGTTATCCCAAAAGAACGTAGACTGTTTAAGACGCATGATCCCTTTTGCGAAAGAATATAGAAAGATGAACTATGAGAATTTTATTCCACCATGAGAACAAAAGTGACTATGGAAATGAGAACAAAAGCGAGGATCAAAATGAGAATAATACGAGTTGAAAGACGAGAACAAAGTCTAAAAGAGCAGAAATGGAAATGATGATTGCGAGAATTGAATGATGATTTTGAGATGATGAATGTCACTATCGATAGTGACATGAGTATAGTCTTTCCTCGGATGTTCACACGAGACGGAACTCCAAATTGACTATGACTTTTCATTAGAAACGAAATAGAAATGTGATCAAAGAATCAATTGACTTTAGTATTGTGGTTTACAGAATGAGAGACCACGATGTGGTAGAAATTTTGAAGGCAAATTGAGAATTGGGTTTTCGGTGGTATGAGTAGAGTTTGAGATGTCATAAGGTATGTTGATAACCCTTACAATTTATAATGACCTATTCGAGTTATATGAGGTTTCAAATTTTATTCATTACCCAAGTTACGTCATTGAGTTTAACTCATAATCTAGATTCAATTGAGATATCACTTGATTTTCTCACTTTTTGTGAAAGAAGTTTACAACCGAAAATTTCATAAAGCGTCCTTTTGAAACCAAGCCTTCATGTAATCGAGAAGTATTTGTGACGGTGCAGCCACCCATATGACCAAAGTGTCTCGGTGAGTCGTCATTCGGTCTTGAGACCCTATAGTAAGCACGAGCATTTCAAATAAAACCTCGTGTATTCTTGATGGGCGATGTAATTCAATGTTATGATAAATGTTTTCGGCATAAGTCCACCGAGTGCATTCTTGTCTCGACCGCATGTTTGTTTTAAATGTGCGAGGTGAGTGGTGATGCGATGGGCGGTGTTGTCAGCAAGAGGAATCTTTTGTCGCTGAAAGTTAGTACCTTGAGTGCACATCGTCATATGTGTAATTCACATGTTTTCATTGCAAGAACAATAAGTTATGTTTGAGTAAAGAACTAATTTCCTTGAGATCAGTTGAACCCATGGTTAAATATCTAATGGTCTAGTCTCTCATATGTATGTTATGGTTGCCAAATCTCAAATGCTATGAAGTTCTAGAAGTTTCCTTGATATATGTCTCACAATTCAATATCCCATTTTCTTGTTACGCTTCTTAATTCTCGTTCCAAGTAATAGTCCCTACTAATCTGTCCTTAGGAATAGTGGACTTCTAATAAATATAAATAATAAAGGTCGAGAGGGAGGCCTCCCATCTACGACGCCGTGACCGGCCGTAATCCGTGCCGCACATACGCTCTCTCTCTCTGCAAGCATATGTTAACACAGCGTATAGTTCCAACCTTCACGCCAATCCTAGCCAGGCATTTATCATCCGGCACAGGACCCGACATTAAAAAGGTTGGGTGCTACCACAACAATGATATAATAGTTCCAACCATCTCCACAGCCCTACCCGGGCATAACAGATAGGATCCATACACAAAACGAAATATTTTTGGCAGGTAATGCAGTAAAACATTTGTTAAACAGTTGTAGAATAAGTGCTGTAAATAAACTCATTTGGAATAACAGTAAAGTCACATTTTAGTGGGGTAAGAAAAGGCCCACATTTTAAAGATAAGAAGCCCACCTGGACTATGGTTCGTTGTAAAAAGTCCTAGGTTCGTTCGTTCGTCAAAGTCCCGTCGCCGCGTTTGCGTCCACACCTTCTGAAAAACGAGGTTTTAGTATCGTCGCTCAAGTCTTGTGAGACTTTCAAAGATAACCGATATTTTATATCGATGTGAGTTGAATTCCTCAAATGAATTCGATATGCTTTCAAATCGTTATTTAATTGAATTGTTCTGGCCATCGAGATACGTTCAACTATTTCGGTTTAACGCCCCGCTAAACGTTTTAACGATATGAGCACATTTCTCGATATAAGTATTTCATTTGTGAAAATCCTTTCTTGCTAATGAGGTATTATACTCAATTAGCACATCTTACGCCGCATTGGCATATTTATCGAACGATAATCGTGCATTTGACTTTCAAAGTCAACGGTCAACACGGTCAACAAAGTCGGCGATTTTGACTTTCAAATAGTAATTTCTTACTATTTCGCTTTATAAATCGAATTTGATCGATTTGAAAACGTAAAGTCCTAGTTCTCGATTTATCACGTAAATCGAGGACTTATAAGTAATTCGCATTTATTAAACCTTTTAATAATTAGAAAAGCGTATTTTCGATTTTAAAGCGTTAACAACCTAACGTTTGTCTTAAACATAGTAAACTATGTTTATAAATTTTTAAAATTTCAAAATATGTCCGAATATAAATAGACATATATTTTATTAATAAACTGAATTAAAAGGATTTTAAAACCCTTTTAAATTATCAAAATTTTCGATAATTAGATTAAAAATACTAAATGACCTTTGAAAAAATTTCTAAATTAATATAGTGTATTATTATACACTATGGTCCAGAATATGAATTTATAAGATCTATATGATATTGTTTGTCATTTATTAGTATATTTACATATACATTCATTTCGGTAATTCCATATAATATGGAATAATTATCCAAAATTTCCCAAAATTAATATACACATAGTATAATATCCCAATATCAATATATATCATTAATATAACATATAGTTCATCATAAGCATTCATTTCACAATATATAACAATATTGCACGGCATTAACTTGATAATTACCGAATAATTAGCAAATAATTTCTAAAAATTCTAAATAAATTTCAACATCATTAAACATTATATTATAACATTGTAACATCATAACATCAACCAAAAACATTTGAATCATCACTATATGGAGCTCAATAGCTCTCGGCTTCTTTGACCCAATATGTTATTTGATTTTTAAAAATTCCAACAATTATATACTATGTTTATATACTATAGTATAGTAATATAACATCATAAAAATCATCAAAACCAATTAAATCATCACCTTATTGAGCACATAGCTCACGGCTTCTTTGATTTAAACATGGTATTTGATTTCAAAATTTTTTAATAATTATACACTATGTTTTACATCATAATACAACATTATAACATTAAACATTCATCAAAACCAAATTAAATCATCACCATACTTAGGCTCAATGCCTTCGGTTTTTTTGATTTAATCTTGGTAATTGATTTCCAAAAATTCCAACAAAATCATATATCACATAATTAATATACTAAAGTATTAATATACTATTGTATGATTAAAATAAAATCATACACCAATACCAAACCTTTGAAGCTCACGGTATTTTTCAAAAATTAATCATATGGTTCCAAAAATTCTAAATAAATCATATAACATACAAACAATACATTAAAGCATTAATATGTCATCATAAGCTTAAAATAAAAATTATACACCATGGTATATTTGGAAATAGCTCACGGTATTTTTCAAAAATACCTAGGGTTTTTCTAAAATTTTCAAATCAACACCATGGATTATAAACATGATAATAAACAATAATCCATCACTAAAATATTCAAGAAGCAATTGGTCATCATCGTATGATTTTGTAAAGCTTTCGAAAATTTTATTAATCATGCTATATGGTTCGAAAATCACATATACACACTAGATCTATTCTAAAATTCCATATACCAAGTCATATGTTTATTCAAGCATATAACCTTATATTTTAACAAATAAAAGCATCATGAACAAAATATAAGCACATATCTCATACATAAAAACATTAGAACACATATGTACACATACATAAACATTCGAACATATATATATATAAGGACAAGCTCGATTTTTCCTTTGAACAAAGAGAAGATGTATTCGGTACATAAGGTTCATGTTTACCTTGGAATGATATAGGATTCACAAGAATATTGTAGGTATCAAAGTTTGGGAGGAGAAATGGAGAAGAAATGGAGAAGGAAGGTTTCGAAAATGGGAGGGGGCTGCTCTCGGTTTTCTTGGCTGAAGGAGGGAGAGTGTGGAGTATTTTGGGAGTTCCTATTGCTTGTAGTGTTAGTATAATGAGAGGAATGTGGAGAGGCTCCCCTATACCCTCTTCTCTCAACATACACGGCTGCACACACACCTCACCAATGGGCTTAATGCAGTAAAAATGATGAGAGTGTAGTAATCATTGGCTAGGTGTGCATGTATTGGTCAAAAATAAGGTGGAGTGCAAGCCTTTGTTTAATGGTGCAGCCGGCGGTTTTAAGGGTGTTTAGGGGTGGTTTAATTTTTATTCCATCCCTAATACTATATATATTAATCATATATGATCATAGATATATAATACAAGCCATTAAAATAATTAAATCCAACATATAGTACATAATTGATTTTACCGAAGATAAATGGAAAAATAGGGATAAAAATATAATTTATACCTATTATTGATACTCATGTCATTTTCGATCAAAATATACACATATATATCATAATATTTGATTTAGATATTAAATAATATCATAGGATAAAATTATAGCATTAATTTATGCATAAGAAACCCTAATTTCGAAAATTCGGTTTCGAAATTTATAAATATAAGCTATCGAGTTTTAAAGATCTAAAAATTGATTTCATAGCCTAATAATACTCATATATATCATAACATATAGTTTAGATACCATATGATAATTTAATGGTGTCATTTCATGTGAAAACCAAAGTTTATAAACTTAGGGTTTCGAAATTTCAATACCAAATTATCGAATTTTAATAACTGAAAATTCGATTTTAATAATTAATAATACTGAAATTATATAAAATAATAATAGGAAATTATTTATTATAATTTCACGAGCATTAAACTCATTTTACAAAACGCGTCTCTAGACGTTGGCGTTAACGTCTCAAACGTTCAAAATCGATCCATCTCAAAATGGTCGTAGTAAGCTCGTACTTACTTTATAAATATATTCCTTTCAATCAAGGAATTAAGATGGAAATTAATTCTAAGCTTTACAGCTCAGAGATTTCCATAAAGCTGACGTTCGATACGCGTTCGACGTTAAAAATAATACTGTCGTATCATTTCATAAATTTCATTTCCGTAATTCACACTACTTAGTGAATTATAAAAAGAATTCGTTATAACGATATTGTATCGAAATCACAATAATCGATGTCATCAAAATTATATACGGCAAAACCCTAATTACGGGTTTAGAATACCGTAATCGTACGTTCGTTTCTTTGGAATATTACACGTATAAAGTTTATTAGAACTTCGAATTATTATTCTATTTATCAAAGTTGAATGAACTTTGAAAATCTCGAAAAGCGTGCCAACGTGCTAAACGTAAATTTTTGCGTAAAGGTGGGACGTGAAGGCTCACACGCAACCAGAGGAGAACACGCGTATCGAAATTCGAAGTTCAAAAGTAAAGGTGGGCTTTACTATACTCAAACTGGTAGAATTTACCAAATGATTTATTCATGATGCTTTATTGCAAGCAAATATTTATGAACCGATTTATTTAATTACACCTTGAAAATGTTTATGTTTTATGTATGTATCCAATTCATGATTGTTGATGCATAATGTTGGGTAGCTCCCACTTTATGACATGCTTGAATTCGTATTCTTGGAAGTACCCCCAAGGATGATGGAGAATTCGTATCTGTCTTGAGATAGCCCGGATTTTGTGCATTATTTATTTGTGTCTTTGAAAGGGTGCTCGGCAGTCACGGCGTCTGTGAGAGAGGCCTCTCTCCAAGCAGAAATTGTTGTGGAATGAATTATTGTGGTGGATATGGATCATACATACAAGGAAAATGTCTGTGAGACGAATCTTTATGGAAAATGAAAGAAAATATTTAGTAAGCACGAGTATTTTGAATTAAAACCTCGTGTTATTCTTGTGATGGCGAGTAATTCAAATGTGATAAATTATTTTGGCATGAGCCATCGAGTGCAATCTTGTACCCACCACGCATGTTTGTTTTAAATGTGCGAGTTGAGCGATGATGGATGGAGATGTGTCGGAGCGATGGAACCCATTTGAATACAATATATTTAGAAACCTTGAATACACATCGTCATATGTGTATTCACACGTTTTTCCGCTGCAATAGAATTAATTTATCTTATGATGTTGATTAGTTGAATACTTCCAGAACATATGAGTTCTTGTATATATATTGGTTAAAGCTTCCTTGATTATTATTCCAAGTATTAGTCCCTGCTAAATCGTGCTTAGGATTTAGGGGTTGTTACAAAGTGGTATCAGAGCCGTTCGCTCTTTGAATCCAAAACCTCTTTTCAAAATTAAGTTTAGATTGAGTCACTAGACTTCTAGGGATCAGCCGACACTGCTCGACACTCCATCACATCAAGCTCAACTGGGAAAAGGTAAATTATTTTCTCATCTTTGAAAAGAAAAATTTGGGATTTATGAATTTGATTTGGTGTCGATAGAACATTATCGACAAATGATTGGTGTCGATAGAACATTATCGACAAATGATTGGTATCGATAGAACATTATCGACAAATGAAATGAGAAAGGTTGTAAATAACCAAGATTGATTGATTGATTGAAATTTTTTTCGCAAGAAATGCGTATGTTTGAAACAAACTATGTTCGTCATATTGAAATTTTATTCTGCAATTCTCCATATTGTTTTGATTAATGACTATTGTCATCCCAAATGAAGTTATGAGAATTGATAATGAAAGTCGTTGGCTCGCCACCAATGTATGATAATGTCATACGAGAATGTATGGACAAATTTTGGGGATAAAATGTTTGAATTCATGTATATCAATAGAAATTTATTGTTATGAATATTTGAAAATTTTATTTCAATTCCCAAGGATGTTTACGATGATGGGTATGTTATCCCAAGAGAACGTGATCTGTTTAAGGCGCATGATCCCAATTGCGAAGAACATAGGAAGATGAATTATTAGAATTTTATTCCATCCCGAGAATCTCGAATTGATAGAGCGAGAAGAAAATTGAGCTCGAATGGAAAAGATGTCGATATGATTAATGTCACTATGCGATAAGTGACACGAGAATGATCTTTTATTTGGAAGTTCACGACGACGGAACTCCAAATCAACTATGACTCTTCGATGGAAACGGTAGTAATGTGATTGAAGAATTCGTGAGAGTCAATTAAAGGCGAACTACGCAATCATGCCCTTGAACTCGACTTGACGGCACCAGCATGTATAATTTTGACTTCGCTTTCGGTCGGTTCGGTCCGACCTCGAAGTCTAGTCCGACCTGGCGGTGCGACCTCGGTTGTCCACCTCGGCCGAGCTCGACAGTGCGACCTCGGCGGCGAGCCGGTGGGTGCGAGCTCGGCTTCGACTTCGCAACGGCAGGTGTGACATCCACCGCGCAATTTATATTGACCTCGGTCGATCACCTCCACCGGAAAACAACCTCGGCGTCGGCGTATGCGACCTCGTCTGCGGCCGGCTTTGATTGCGGCATCGATACCTTCAACTTCGGCTTCGAAGTCGGCCTTAATGACTTCGTCATTATGTCAATAACCTCGGCAATGACCTCGGCTTTGGCAAATGATTTCGGCAACAACCCGACATCGGTGTAACTTACGACCTCGGTATTCGAGCTCGGCATCAACAAAACTGTTTTGCGCAATGTTTTTATTTTAGCTCGTTCTCCTTCGTTAGAGCTCCGATTTTCGAACTATTTCCGCCTACGTACTCCTATCACAGAGTACTATACTTCTTATGAAGGACCAAAGCCCTGATTCCTTCTCCAGAATTGACGAGAGTCAGTTGAAGTTAGTTTATAGTTTTATAGAGCAGAAATCTTGATCGATTAGAATCTTAGAATGATACTAGAAAGTAGTATTCCCGTGGTACAAGAGGCGCTATGACATATAGAGGAACCTTTGATGATGACCTATCATATAAAGTTTTAAATTCTATTCATTACCCAATTTCTGTCATTGAAACTCTATGACCTAGTTCAAATTGAGAAATCACATGAGTTTCTCACTTTTTCTGAAGAAAATTTTCAACCCAAGAATTTACAAAATGTTCCTTTGAAACCAAATCCTTGTGTGACTGAAAAAATATTTGTGACGGGTCTGGCCAACAACCCATATGACCAAAGAAATCTTAGTAGTCGTTATTCTGGTCTTCGGACCCTAGATCCTAAATTATTCAGTTCAAATAGTAAGATATGTTATTTTGAATCACGAACCCATATCTTTTGAAAGTCGACATGACGAAATTTCTTCAATCCTGAAGACCAATAAGTAAGATGAAGATTGACTTATCTTGTCACCTAAGTTTTGAATTAGTAAAGTGATAAACATCAGGTATGATGTAGATTGACCTATTTGATAACCTAAAGTTACGGATCGATGGGTGGCGGACCTCAAGGAGATATGATGTAAATAGGATCTCGATGAAACGAGATATTTTCCCTATGATGCACATGGATACAATGACCCTGATGGGCTTACCAGATATTGATAACAGTGAAGTTATATCTTCATGTGACTGTTATGATAATGAAATTTTATGAATGAGATACTCTTTAGCATAGAATGCAAGAGTTGAAGAAAAGGGAAGTGCATGATAACCTTGAGATATAATTTTCCCTTATTATGACATAACGAGAGAAATTACAACTTATCTTTAAGATAGTTGTTTGTCCCTAATACCTCCTTAATAGGTTGGACATGTCTAAAGAATGGAGATGCACAATGTTCTTTTCAAAGAATATATATGTAAAGAAGTGATAGCATCCCAGATAACAAATCTCTCGTTTATACCTCAACCAATGAGATTATGCTTGAACATAATCAATTCCAAATAATTGAGACTTGGTTAAACCAATGATAATGAGATTGAGAAATCATAATCATTGAGATATGTGAACAACTAGGATAGCCCTAGCATGTAAATCAAGTATGGAAAGATATCTCCAAAATGAAGACATGGTTATGAGTTGCTTGGAGTCTAAGTTATGGTGTACAAATGTACTATCTTACCAAGCTATATGATAATAATGACGGTTCTAGTCACGAGTAAGAACAAGTATAATAAAAGTAATATTATTTTCGACACCATGCTCAAGAAAGAGGACAAAGTCGAAATAGTCAAGAAATTATGAGCTATACAATTATGAGATAGCCAATATGAGATAAGTTTCAGCGATATTATGATTTCGATAAGTAAAGTAATTCCTTTGAAGTAAAGAAGCGAGTAAGAAACAGATTCATTATTTGAAATGGATCTTAGTGCTCTAAATTGTATTGACACAAAACCCTCGTTTTGCGTGTCTTAGAAATTAACAAGCACGATAGCTTCTTTAGATTTTTGCAAAGGAAATGTTTTCAAAAGAGCGAATGAAAGGATTCACATGGAAGAATCTTAAAGTGAATCTAATTGTAAATCTTACCCTCATACTTTTGTGACGATCAATAAAGTGAGATATTAAGTATCTCCGACATGGGAATGAAGCATTCATCGGTTTGTCAAGAAAATGGTAAAGATATTTGACGTCAAGGCAAAGTATAATATGTCCCTAGTGGACAAAGGATTTTATCCTATCTTGAAATTGCATAATGAATCAATAAAGATTAAGAATAAATGGCGTATATCCAAAAGGATATTACAAACAATGGCACTAAATGCCGACAAGAACTTTCTCTGGAAAGAGTTTAAAGTAAGGATATATGAGATATATTCTAAGTGAGTGAAAAGGATTTAGAAATTGAATCATTCATCTTGGATCGAAATGAATGATAGTGTCAGATACATCACGATCTCTACAATGAGATCAAGATATCAAGATATTAATATCAAGGATAGGTCGATATAAACCTAAACACATAATGCTATTGATAAAAGCATAATAGTTGTCACGCCCCAATTCACAAGGGAAGGCACGGATGCCGGGGTGTGATTAGGGTGAGGGTTAGAGCGGGGAAGAAGGGGAATACATATAACATACATGATAAGAAGATGTGACCATGAAATCGGGCAAGATCTCCTCTATAATTAGGACATATCACGAGGGGAGGGTGCACAAACAATCCACCAACAGAATAATATCGATATCATAACTTCAGAAAACATGATCTCGGTTTATTATAAGTAATGCAAGAAGGCAAAATAACATTACATCCTGTCAACTAGACCGGTCAACCACATAGCATGCTCGTATCGAGACTCACGTGAGAATAACATAACAAATCTTGTTCCCAATCGAAAGCAAATAAGGGACAAGAATACATAATTATCGAGTACGTATATAACACAACATCGCGAAGCATAGCATGAAGAACCCAGACTCCACCCTCCGCCGCCCGTCCAACCCTCCTCCATCCGTGAAAAGATTTGAAAAGAGTTTGGGGTGAGTACTAGCGCACTCAACCGGGTTTTATCATAAAACAAAGAATCATGATGCCGTGTTCGTGAGCACTTACCTTAGAAGGTTTTAAAACGTAAATCCACTTCTAAGTAAGCGAATAGATTTTTCATTTTTCGATACCGATCCGTTATTATTGTTACTCCCATCATAGAACCATGAACCACGGCTCGGGCGTATCCCGCCAGCCCATCACATGACATTCATTCGCCCGAACATATCCGATCGCCCACGCCCGAACGTATCCAATGGCTAACTCGGTGTGGACTTGAGGGTCAAATCCCGTCGAACCATAACCACCTCATTACCATTTTCGTGTGGACTTCCGGTCTATCCCCTTCGTAACCATAACCACGTGTTCGGGGTCTATCCCTTATGATCAATACTCAAGATGGTGATCAACCCACGAATAGAGATCCGTGCACAACCATGATAGAACCATATCTTGGATCGAGAACGAGAATAATTTCACAAAACATTTTACGGCGTACATGTTTTATTTTGAAATATCGAGTAAATAACTCAAAATAAGCATATCTAACTCAACTGAACCGAGCGAAAATGTCAACCGGATATCTACGGATCCGATGACTTCATCGATCGACCGGTACCTACCGTAACAAGACGGAACAACTTTTGGGGTCACATCCCACGAAGCAAAGCAACAACGTGATCAAACGACGATCGTAGCAAAATTAGGTTTTCGACTTTACAACCCACATTCGCACTCTCCGGTTTTCAAATCAACTCGATGCGAGGGAAATATATTGAGGGCATCAAGACCTATAATAGGGTACTTTCAAAATATGCATGCATGCAAGTTGACTCAAATCTTAGCAACAAGAAGCTTCAAAAATCGATGCTATCCTCGATCTAGGATAAACCATCCAAAATCGATGCATGAAAATGGAAACATAAGCAATATGCATAACGATTTAACATGGAATGACAAACGACGTTGAAAATGGATAACCCGGCATGTACTTCCTTTAGAAAACTCAAGCAACGGAAAACATCCCGACATGCGTAAACGCGAAAAACGAAAACTGAATCGGTACTTTAGTAGAATGCATAGCCCGAACTCAAAACCTAAAGGACCAGTGGCGAAAGGTGGCCGTCGGCCACCAATCGGCGAACCAACAAGCTCACGGCGGCGAGCTAACGGCGGCGGCGGTTTGGCAAATCGGTCGACCTCCGGCCGTTTTCTCTCTCGTCCTTTAGAAACCCGAGTTCTATGCTATACGATCTACTAAAAGGCGAATCAAAACAAGAAAAGGACAAAAAGAAAAACGGGTTACCCGGGTGGTTGATCGGCGGTGGGCTCGGCGGCGGCAAGAATGGCGCCGCCACGAGCCTCCCGGCTCGATCCCCACTCCTCCAGCTTCGCCGTGCACAGAGCTGCTCGGCTCTTCCGTAAACACAGAGACGAAGAAAATGAACGTTGAAAATGAAGGCCCTAGCCTCCTATTTATAGGAAAAGCGGTCACAGCTTGCTTTGCGCAAGCGTCTTTTTCAAAACGCAAAAGCGACGCAACTTTTGCAAACGGACTCAAATTTAGCAAACTTAGTACCCATGGACACGAAATAAAATACGGACACAATGAGTATAAACAAGATATGCTTTAAAAGATCCATGAAAAGTCCGGTTTTCGATAACTTCCCGAGTGCCAAACCTTCATGGGTGGTCGAAAACCCATCTACCGTCTATGAATTAGCCATAAGACACTCTTCACAACGCTCGAGGTTTCGTGACGGTCGCATCGTAAAACAAAAGTCAACCTTTGACCTTTTCTTAAAAACGTGCCATGCAAAGCGAAGCTTAAAAAGACGGGTATTACATCCTCCTCCTTAGAAAAATTTCGTCCCCGAAATTTCAAACACGTGGTGAAAACAACTTAGGGTACTGAGCCCTGAACTTGTCTTCCAACTCCCACGTAGCTTCCTCCTCTCCGTGGTGATTCCACAACACCTTTACCAACGGAATCTGCTTGTTCCTCAACTCCTTGACTTCTCGTTCCAAGATAGCCACTGGTCTTTCCTCGTAACTCAGATCCTGAGCAAGAACCACTTGGTCATGCTTGAGCACGTGTTTTGGGTCGAACACGTACTTTCTCTGCTGAGAAACGTGAAACACGTCGTGAACATCTCCGATGCTAGGTGGCAAAGCTAACCTATAGGCAACGGGGCCTATCCTCTCAAGAACTTCGAAAGGTCCAACGAACCTTGGTCGTAACCTACCTCGTTCCCAAAACGAACGACTCCTTTCGTTGGGGAAACCTTAAGGAAAACGTGATCTCCGATCATGAACTGAAGATCCGTACGACGTTTGTCCGCATAGGACTTCTGTCTGTCCTGAGCTTCCTTGATCCTTCGCTTGATCTGATCGATAACCTCGACCGTCTGCTGAACCATCTCTGGTCCTAACATCTTCCTCTCGCCCACTTCGTCCCAATAAAGTGGCGATCGACACTTCCTTCCGTACAACGCTTCATAGGGAGCCATTCCTATGGTGGCCTGATAACTATTGTTATAGGCAAACTCTACCAGTGTAGTATCTCTTCCCAATTCCACCTCATGCGGCCACGATCGCCGCAAAGATGTCTTCCAAAACTCGAATCGTCCTTTCCGATGACCGTCCGCTTTGAGGATGGAATGCCGTATTAAGATTCACTTGGTCCCCACGGCTTCCTCGCAGACTCCTCCAAAACCTCGACGTGAACCTCGGTCACGATCGTATGTCGATACCGGTAAACCATGTAACCGCATTTCTCCGACGTAAAGGCGAGCAAAGCTTATCTAACCCGTCGTCATCCTGGATCGGTAAGAAATGAGTGACTTCGCGGTCTATCGACGATAACCCATATAGCGGTGTTTCCTCTCACGACCTTGGAAAACTCACCACAAAATCCATACCGATATGATCCCATTTCCATTACGGGATAGGTAGCGGTTGCAACAAACTGCGACGGCGTTGGTGTACGACTTTCACTTGGCGACAAGCCAAACAACGTTCCACAAACGCTGCTACATCCTTTTCATCCCTTCCCACCAAAAGTTCCTCTTAAGGTCTCTGTACATTTTGGTGCTTCTGGATGAGTCAGTATACGGTGCCTCATGAGCTTCACTCATGATTTTATCTCTCAATTCCCTATTGAGTGGCACACATAACTTTCCTCGAAATAGTAGCGCGTTGTCCTTCGCTTGGTGAAACCCTTGCTATCTTCTAGCCTTGCTTTCAAACGCATATTCTCCAGAATTGTCTCGTCATTGCGCACTCACGATGGCTTCTCTCGGTCCGGTTCACCGTCAAAGTCATGACGAATCCTTGCACCGATTCCGGTGGTGAATCACTTCCAGTCGAGCTTCTCGAAATCTCGAATAAGCTCTTTCTCGCGTGAAGAAGACATCCCAACTTTGCTCTCGACTTGCGATCGAGGGCATCCGCTACGACATTGGCTTTTCCCGGGTGATAACTGATAGAGCAATCATAATCCTTCACCAACTCCAGCCATCTCCTTTGCCTCATGTTCAGCTCTTTTTGTTCAAAGAAGTACTTGAGGCTCTTGTGATCCGTGAGGATCTCACACTTAACTCCATAGAGATAGTGCTCCAAATCTTCAACGCATGAGCGATCGCTGCTAACTCCGGTCGTGAGTTGGGTAGCTCAACTCGTGCGGTTTCAATGACGAGACGCGTGGCTATAACCTTCCCTGCTCGCATGAGAACACAACCCAAACCAAGTTTGGATGCATCGGTGTAGACCATAAACCCATCGTTCCTTCCGGCATGGCTAACACTTGGAGCGGTTGTTAGCTTCTTCTTTAACTCTTGAAACTTGCTTCACAAGCTTGGACCATGAAAACTTGATTCCTTTCTCGAGTTGTGCGTCATCGGCCTTGCCAACTTCGAAAACCCTTCGATGAAACGTCTATAATATCTCGCCAAGCCTAGAAAGCTTCAAACCTCATTGGCATTAGTCGGAACCTTCCGGTTACTTTATCGCTTCAACCTTCACCGGGTCGACTTTGATTCCTTCGCACACGATGTGTCCAAGAACATCACTTCTTTGAGCCAAAACTCACACTTACTATACTTGGCATACAACCTCTCTGCCGTAACGCGTTTCCGAACAGTGCGGAGGTGTTCTCTATGCAACTCGCATTCTTGGAATAGATGAGAATATCATCGATAAAACCAAGACAAAACTATCCAGACATCGATGGAAAACTCGATTCATCGATCCATGAAGATCTGGCGGCGCATTGGTCAAACCAAACGGCATCACGATGAACTCGTAGTGCCCATACCTCGTTCTGAACGCGTCTTCGCAACGTCCTCCTTCCTGATCTTCAGCTGATGGTAGCCTGACCTCAAATCGATCTTAGAGAAGACACTCGCTCCCTTGAGCTGGTCAAAAGATCGTCGATCCTTGGAAGAGGATATCATTCTTGATCGTCGCCTTATTCACTCTCGTAGTCAATGCACATCCGCATTGACCCATCCTTCTTCTTGACGAACAGGACTGGCGCTCCCCACGGCGACACGCTAGGTCGGATAAAACCTAGATCCAACAGCTCCTGCAACTGCGCTTTCAGTTCTTGCAATTCTTTAGGTGCCATTCTATATGGTGCCTTTGATACTGGTGCTGCTCCTGGTTCCAAATCAATAGTGAATTCCACTTGTCTATCGGTGGTAAACCTGGCAAGTCCTCGGGAAACACGTCCGTGCACACACCCTTGTGTGCTCTATGGCATCTAGGGCATTGAGGTGCCTTGATCGGTCTGTGGTCCCTTGCCGGTGGAGCATGAGCTGCTTCTTCCGCTTTGTCCTCCTGCGCCGGTTTCCTTGCCACGCGCCAGGACTTGCTTCTCCGTAGTTTCCGCGTTGTTATTTCCGCGGTTGGGCTCCCGCCCTTTTCCTTATCCGACCACCGTGTGCCTGAGACGACACTGTCTTATTCTCGCTCATAGCCGCCTCAATATCCAAAGCTCGTGCTAGAGCTTCGGTGTAAGATAGGTCTCCATGGCTGGCAAGAGACATGCGTATCTCCATTCTTAGCCATGCCCTGAACTTTTCCGACATCTTCAAGTCGGTGTCTACTAGATCCGGCGCATATCTTGGCGTCTCGCGCAGAAGTGCGATCGTAGTCGATTCTGGATAATTTTTCTTGTTTTAGCGGAAAAATTCCCGCCTCTTTTCCCCTATAACTTTTGGGATATACTTTTCATACTGCTCTTTGAAATCCTCCCACAAGAATTCCTCCACTGCTCTGTTGTAAAGTCTTCTTCCGCCTCCCACTGTGTCACCGTCCAACCACCGGAAAGTAACACACCTACGCCTTTCTTGTGCCGTGCATCTTAAGAAGGTAAAGATCCGTTCAATAGCCCTGACCCATTGTTCGGCTTCTTCCGGGTTGCCTTTCCCGTTAAAGACAGGAGGGTTCTGTCTCAAAAACATTTCTTCGATCCTGCGATCGGGTTGAGGTGGAGGTGGTGGTTGGGGATTGTCTTCCGGCTCTTGTTCGGGGACTCTACCCCTCCCTCTCGGCCTTCCCCGTCCTCGACCTCTGGGTTCCTCGCCCGATTCCTTCTCGAGGCATGTCGCTATGAAAACAAGTAAACGTTAGGCATTTATTCTTTTCACAGCCCACATCCACTCACACTGTTTTGGCCTTGTCATTAAGCGATCCCAAACAGAGCATAACATTCTTAACAAACATAACTTGCCGCAAAAGCCCTATTAGGGTCATGTGTATATATATATATCCAAAATCTTCTGCCATAGGCAGGGATGTTCAAAAACAGCGGGTAAACAGAAAACATAAATCCCGGCCCACACGGCCTAAAAAGAGAATTCGAGTTTTAGAACTAAGGTGCAACAAAAGAAAAAGAGAAAAGCTAGCACACACGCTAGACATAACAAAACAAATTCTAATTAAAACGTCGCCTAGTGCCTTCACGAGGTCTTTCCCTATTCCGTGTCTTCCTCAGGGTCTTCCTCCTCCTCCGAATCATCTTCGCTGTCGGAAATGTCCATACGGGGTAGTCCCCTGGATGGTCCGGCTCCATTGCTTTCCACCATCGGTATATCTCGCATGGGGTTAAAAGCGGTGGTCGCATTCGCCCGAGGCTCGTAGTCGGGGCGAATCGGACTGTAGCATACTCGAGTCGGGTCATAGCCTGGGAAGGCATCTGATACTCTCATCCGTGTTGTCCGGCGAAAGTGCTCGACCGGTGGTATGGCCGGGACCATAGGTGGTGGAGGTGGTACTGGTGGACGACGGGGTGTCCGCCGTGGGGTGGAAATACGGCTCTCCCAAGGCTCAGGGCGTCTTTGCCTCTCTAAGCGAGCAGGTCCGCCTCGTCGAATCGACACGGAGGTACCACTGGTCGATCTGCCTCGGAACCTCTGTACAGCCACTCTGCGACTCATCCCGCCTGTATACTCTCGGGAGGAGGTAGGGTCCTCTCGGTGCTGCCCAGTAAATCTTTGTATACGTAAGTCGGGTGACTCACGAACACAGGCGATCTCCCACCAAATCGTAGCCGCCCATCGCCCGGTAGATGTAATCCCGATATCTCTCGAGCATATCCATCCCAGTGTGGGAGTATCGCTAGAAGGCGCCGGATGCCGTCATAATCAGTCACCCGTGAGCTCAGGCGTCTCCAAAGACGGAGATAATATGCCAAGAACTCACCCAAGTCTTCCCAGTAAGACATCCAATCGGAGCGATATATACTCACCTCCTCCTCCGGGTGGGGTGTGGTCCAATCCTCCTCCTCGCGAGATATCTCATCCCTCCATCATCACTTAATAAAACTAACATAAGTCAACTATCGTCATCGAATAAGCAGGCAAGGATATCTTAAACGTAACGTGAAGCAACTAGACAAGGTCGAGCAAGTCTATAAGGTAGGCAACGTCATACTGCACAAAACTCACCACAACTTACCTTCTTAGTCTTTCCCAAACGTATACATAAGCCAACAACATCTTAATATGAGCTATGAGATCCTTATTCTATACCAAACACTCGAACTAGAGTTCAACGGACTCTATCGTATTCTGGAGGAAGAATTAAGGATTCTGTTCTTCATAACAAATGAAGATCAGTGCGTTAGGAGTACGCAGGCGAAAACCATGCGTAAATCGGAGTCCTAACGAGAGAGATCTAGCTAAAACAAATCTACTGCGCAGTGCAGGAAATTTGCGCGATCGTGCCAAATTGCAAAACGAGACGTATGTCGACGTATTACGTCTACCATCTTCAGGTCTTTATGTTGAGGCTGAACATCCTGAAGCCGTAGTGACGTCCATGTCGTGATTCGTGTTGCTGGTCACTCGTGTCGAAGTAGTGATGAAGTGTCGACGCCGCTCATCTTCGCGTTGAGGTTGTCCTCGCCCATCCTTCTCGCCGCGTCTTCCGCCGCTCGTGCCCAAGGGTATCGTTACTTTCATTCTTCCTATCGTTCTTTTGTTCTCGTAAGGGAAAAGAAGTTCGTACTTCTATGTTCTTTCACGATACGTGAACATGCTCCTTAGAGTCTAAGTTCGTCTTATGATAACATATCGTTCATCATAAATAAAATTTTGAAAGTTGGAAAGATGTCTTAATTTGAAAAAAAATTTGAAATACGATTTCAACATAGCAATCATAATCAACTTATATGCATATCAAAAATGGATTCATTCATCCCATGTTGATCATTCAACTAGTACCACCATGTACTTTCATATCAATACTTGAGTATTGTATTAGTTCACCAAAAAGTCTCAACTTTCATTTTCATCATAAAAATTTTCATAATAATCAAATCCTTCAAAAGTCTATCAATTGTTCAATCATGTAAAAATTTCCATTTCATGAGTTTGAGAAAGGAATGCAGTTACCTCTTTCCCGGTTGAGCTCGATGTGATGGAGTGTTGAGGGGAGTCAGTTGGTTTCTAGAAGTCCAGTGACTCGATCTAGACTTAGAATAAAAAGAATTTGGGTTTTCAAAGAGCAAAAAGGGCTCGATACCACTACATCACGACCCATTCCAGAACCAACCCGGACCTGAGGGTGACTAGTACTAGGAGTAGTACTTTAGGGTTACATGGATAAAATAGAGATGCGTGAAAATAAGCTAACATGCTTGAATGTAGAATCTAGATGATGTTATATTGTTTTTGAAAAGGTTTAGGCCACTGCACCCCAAAACTTGGCCCGATCCGATGGTCCTCAATAGTTTGTAATATGAAGCATAAATAAAGGAGTTTAGAGTATAGCGTGAAAGTGTGTGAATACATATATGACGCATTCAAGGTATAAACCACAAATTCAAGTAAATCGGTCAAGGACACGGACTCCTCAACACTTTCCCATCATCACCATCAAAGCTCAACCCGCACATTTAAAACAAACATGCGGGGCTAAGTACAAGAAATTGCACTTAGTGGGCTCGTCAAAAACATTTGATTGATTTGGATTACGCCGCCAATATCGGGTAAGTCACAGGGTTTTAGTTAAAATGCCTTGTGCTTACCAAATCATTCAGTTAAGAAACATAGCTCGGCCGAGCATTTTCTTGGTGTGTATGGTCCATATCTCATAGTCACAATACATAATAATAATAAATAATAAGCGCCGAGAGGAGGCTCCCATCTACGACGCCAAGTGACCGGCCGTAATCCGTCTGACACAAAGACGCTCTACTGCAAGCATATGTTAACACAACAGATAGTTCCAACCTTCACGCCAATCCTAGCCAATATTTATCATCCGGCACAGACCCGACATTAAAAAGGTTACGCTACCACAACAATTGATATAATAGTTCCAACCATCTCCACAGCCCTACCCGGGCATAACAGATAGGATCCATACACAAAACGAAATATTTTTGGCAGGTAATGCAGTAAAACATTTGATAACAGTTGTAGAATAAGTACTGTAAATAAACTCATTTTTGAAACAACAGTAGAGTCTCATTTTAGTGGGGTAAGAAAAGGCCCACATTTTGAAGATAAGAAGCCCACTTTTGAGATAAGAAGGGAAAGCCCACCTGGACTATGGTTCGTTGTAAAGTCCTAGGTTCGTTTGTTCGTCAAAATCCCGTCGCTGCGTTTGCGTCCACACCTTTACGAAAAAGCGAGGTTTTAGTACGTCGCTCAAGTCTTTCGAGACTTTCGAAAACTAAGTTAAACTTCGATATTTCATATCGATGTAGACTGAATTCCTTAGTGGATTCAATGCGTCTCTAATACGTATACGATTGACTTGTTCTCGTTCTTCGAGATACTTTCAACGTATAAGTACGTTTTTCGATATATGGATTTCAATTGTGAAATCCCTTCTTACTAATGGGTATCATACTCAATTAGTATATCTTACGTGATGGAGATGCATCCGAGCTGCCCAACCAGCTGTCCAACAACATGAAGATGGACCCATTGGTTATTGAAGTGGGCCATTACAAGGGCTAGAGCTAAGAAGATAAAGGAGTCCATGATGTTGTTGCTAGCTGAAATAAGGGCCCAAGTCCAAGACCAATCTACATTGGGTCAAATGGTGAATATTATTCAAGTTGATGGGCTGACTTATACTTGAAGTGTGGGCTCACAATTACATCACATTTGGAGGCCCATTGAAGAATAAAATGGTGAATTTTCGTGCATGAAGAGGCCAAGTGAAGAGTCTATCTAGCTAATTAAGTGTGTGTTAATAAAGTGACTTTTGGAGTCCAAGAGTTATACCTATGTTTATGAGTTACAATTATGTTATTATTAGTCATTTAGGAGTAATAATTAGTCATTTAAGAATCTAAGTAGTCTTGAGTGTGAGGAACTCAAGAGTTATTTGCGACTATAAATAGTTTGTAAATCATTTGTAAGAGGACACATTGATATATGAACGAAAATAGCATTTTTGCTTTGTGAGTTAAATCCTCTTTGTAGAGTATTTCTCTTGTTTATGAACTTATCAAGATACTTGAGCAAGGTCTTGTGGCGTTCAACCATACCGAGGTTCTTGGTCAATTATATAGTCAACGGGTCAAGGTTTCTACGCTCTAGGGGTGATCAAACCGATTCTCGATCTAGGGAGGCCGCCTAACTCTTTACGGGGTTCTTGGATCTTTATATCCAACGGGTCCTTCGTCCGTATCATTTGGTATCGAGCAATGCGGTATTGATCCAAACTCTATCTTATTGTTCTTATCTTCATCTTCTTTATTCTTACAAAAAAAAACGTTCATCAAGTTCTTCTATATCTATTCCTCATTGTAATAGTGTGAAAAAAAAAGATTAAAAAAAAAAAAAAAAAAAAAAAAAAAAAAACGAAAAAAAAAAAGTGAAAAAAAAAAATCAATTACATTGTTTTCTATATACTACGTTCAAATTTTGTTCTTCTTTCATCAAAAGGGGATAAGTGTGGTGTGTGCTTTGTTCTATCTTGCTTTGTTCTTATTCATTTGAATACCTACAAGTGAGATTTGAGTGGTAAAAGGCTTGAGTGGTGAGGACATTGAGGGAGGTAAAAGCCAACGAGTGATACACGAGTGATTGTGAGATCATTTGAGTGATACACGAGTGAATTGTGAGGATGGCGGACAATCCAAATAATGAAAATGCAAATCAAATTACATTACAAGCCTCTGCAGACAACATCTTGCACGGGTGACAAATGTTATGGAAAGTCTAGGAGAGCATGGAGAGGTTGGAACTTGGAAGGAATCGAGGCATGGCGAAGAAAGGAGAGCGAAGAAGAAGATGATGCAGATCCTCACATCAAGGTTCAAGGCGAGGAGGAGGAAGAGGTACAAGAAGAAATCACAATGAAGTTGATCGTAACTTGGGAAGCATCAAATTGAACATTCCAACTTTCCAAGGAAGGAGTGATCCAGAAGCTTATTTGGAGTGGGAGCGAAAGGTGGAACTCATCTTTGAGTGTCACAACTACTCCGAGGAGAAAAAGGTTAGACTTGCTGCAATTGAATTCACGGATTATGCTATAGTTTGGTGGGATCAATTGACAACAAATAGAAGGCGTTATAGAGAGAGACCAATTTCAACTTGGGAAGAGATGAAAGCCATAATGCGTAAGAGATTTGTACCTACTCATTATTTTCGTGAATTGTATCAAAAGTTACAATCTATGAATCAAGGCACTAAATCATTGATGAGTACTACAAAGAGATGGAGATTGCCATGATTAGAGCAAATATTGATGAAGATCGAGAAGCAACCATGGCTCGGTTCTTATGTGGGCTGAATAGGGAGATTGCCAATGTCGTGGAGCTTGACATTGTGTGGAGCTGGAGGATATGGTGCATGTGGCAATGAAAGTGGAGCGACAATTGAAGAAGAAGGAGCGTTCCAAAGAACTTTCCAACAAGTTCCCAATCTTCAAAGTCAAAGGTGGACATCATCTAAATCATCTTTTGGGACAGCCTCTAAACCTCAAAATGAAGGTCCAAAACGAAGTACAATGAAGGTGATAAGGGAGAGTATTTCTACTTCTAATTCTAATGTTAGAAATAGAGATATCAAATGTTTTCGATGTCGAGGAGTTGGGCATTTTGCATCACAATGTCCAAACAAAAGGGTGATGGTTTTGAAGCGGATGGAGAGATAGAATCGAAAGTGAGCATGAAGATGATGATGATGGTAAAGATGTTCCATTGGAGGAGATTGTGCCGAACATGGAGAGCTGTTGGTGGTGCGAAGAGCTCTCAGCGTGCAAACCAAGGTTGACGATCAGCAAAGGGAGAACATCTTCCACACAAGATGTTTGGTCCAAGGTAAACTTTGCATGTTGATTATTGATAGTGGGAGTTGTACTAACGTTGCAAGTTCGAAATGGTGGAGAAATTGAACTTAACAACCGAGAAACATCCACACCCGTACAAGCTTCAATGGCTGAATGAATGTGGAGAAATTCGCGTGACAAAACAAGTTCTAATTTCGTTTTCCATTGGCGTATAAAGATGAAGTCCTTTGTGATGTAGTTCCAATGCATGCAAGTCACATTACATTGGGAAGACCGTGGCGATTCGATCGGAGGGTGCTTTATGATGGATTTACGCAATCACTACACCTTTAAGCACAACAACAAATCCATCGTGCTTGTTTCATTGACACCACAACAAGTGCAAGAAGACCAGTGAAGTTGTCTCATTCAAGGAGGGCTCGTGAGGTTGAGGGCAAAAAAGTGAGGAAGTTGAAAAGAGTCGAGTGAAAAGAGTCGAGTGAAAAAAAGTCGAGAGAAAAGCAAGAATGAGGAAGAGAAAAAAGAATTTCTATGTGAGAGCCAAAGAAATCAAGTGTGCACTAGTTGAAGAAAGAGTGTGTTGATCTTAGTGTATAAGGTCATTCTTTAGCACTAACGAGCTAACCCAATCTTTGCCTAGTACTTTTGTGTCTCTTTGCGAGATTTTGAAGGCGTCTTTCCGAGGATCCCAAGTGGATTACCGCCTTTAAGAGGTATTGAGCACCAAATAGACTTTGTTCCGGGTGTCCTACCCAACCGACCAGCTTATAGAGCTAACCCGGAGGAGACGAAGAGATCCAAAGACAAGTTGAAGAGTTGTTGAAGAAGGGTAAAATTCGTGAGAGCATGAGTCCATGTCTTGTACCGGTGATTGTTGTGTCCAAGAAGGATGGATCGTGGAGAATGTGCACGGACCGTCGAGCAATCAATAAAATCACGGTAAAGTATCGCTATCCTATTCTAGGCTAGATGATATGCTTGATGAATTACATGGTGCTTGTTGTGTTTACCAAAATTGATTTGAAGAGTGGGTATCACCAAATTCAATTAGAGAGGAGATGAGTGGAAAACGACTTTCAAAACTAAATTTGGTTTGTATGAGTGGTTAGTAATGCCTTTTGGCTTAACTAATGCACCTAGTACATTCATGAGGTTAATGCACCATGTTTTGAGAACTTTCATTGGAAAATTTGTGGTTGTTTACTTTGATGATATTTTGATCTATAGCAAAACGTGGATGAACATCTTGATCATGTACGTCTTTGTTTTAGACACCTTAAGAAATGAATCGTTGTATGCTAATCTTAAGAAGTGTTCTTTTGCATGGATAAAGTTGTTTTCTTGGTTTTGTTGTAAGTGAAAATGGAATTGAAATGGAAAAGGAAAAAGTGAAAGCTATCTTAGATTGGCCAATTCCTCAAAACATGGCACAAGTAAGAAGTTTTCATGGTCTTGCAAGTTTCTATAGGAGATTTGTTAAGAATTTTAGCACAATTGTCTGCACCTTTGAATGAAATTGTCAAAAGGATGTTGGTTTTCATTGGGGTGATAAACAAGAGAATGCTTTTAATCTCCTTAAAGAAAAACTAACTCTCGCACCTATTCTTGCATTGCCTAACTTTAATAAGATGTTTGAACTTGAATGTGATGCATCCGGAGTAGGTGTAGGTGCTGTTTTGTTGCGGGATGGAAAGCCAATCGCTTACTTTAGCGAAAAGTTGAAAGGAGCTCAATTGAACTATCGACATATGACAAAGAGTCTGTATGCTTTGGTGAGAGCATTGGAAACGTGGCGGCATTACTTGTGGCCTAGAGAGTTCAGTAATTCACACGGATCATGAATCTCTCAAATACCTCAAAGGTCAAGGTAAGCTTAGCAAGAGACATGTTAAGTGGGTGGAATTCATTGAATCATTTCCATATGTGATCAAGTACAAAAGGGAAGGAAAACATAGTGGGCGATCGTTGTCTCGAAGGTATGTTTTGATCACTACTTTGAGTTCTAAACTTCTTGGTTTTGAAATGATTAAGGGATGTATGCCAATGATTCGATTTTGCTTCTATTTACTTAGCTTGTGAGCATCTTGCATTTGACAAGTTCTATAAGCATGAGGGCTATTTATTTAGAGAAAAAGTTGTGCATTCCTAAGTGTTCTATCGTGAATTCTTTGGTGCGTGAAGCTCATGGTGGTGGTTTAATGGGTCATTTTGGAGTCCATAAGACTTTAGAAGTTTTGCACGAACATTTCTTTTGGCCTAAAATGCGTGTTGATGTGGAAAGAATTTGTAGTAGATGTATCACTTGCATGCAATCGAAATCTAAATCTCATCCACATGGCTTGTATACACCTTTACCAATTCCTACTGCACCTTGGGAGGATATTTCCATGGATTTTGTTTTGGGTTTGCCTAGAACAAGGAAAGGTAGAGATTCAATTTTTGTGGTGGTTGACAGATTTTCGAAAATGGCACACTTCATTCCATGTCATAAGAGTGATGATGCATCTCATATTGCTGATTTGTTCTTCAAAGAAGTTGTTCGTTTGCATGGTGTTCCAAAATCAATTGTGAGTGATCGAGATGCTAAGTTTGTGAGTCATTTTTGGCGTGTGTTGTGGAACAAATTGGGAACTAAGCTTTTGTTTTCTACTACTTGTCATCCTCAAACTGATGGGCAAACTGAAGTAGTTAATAGAACTTTGTCTCAATTACTTGAACTTTGATCGAAAAGAACTTGAAAAGTTGGGAAGAATGCTTACCATTTGCTGAATTTGCTTATAATCAAGTGTTCATTCTCGCTACTAATTTTTCTCCTTTTGAGGTGGTTTATGGTTTCAATCCATTGAGTCCGTTAGATCGATCCCGATACCAATTGAAGGCGTGCGAGTCTTGATGGGAAAGCTAAATGAATTGGTGAAAAAGTTGCACGAAAGGTGAGGCTCAACATTGAGAAGAGAACGCACAATATGTCAAGCAAGCTAACAAGGGCGTAAAACAAGTCATCTTTGAGTAGAGATTGGGTATGGCTTCATTTGAGAAAGGAGAGATTTCCTTCAAAAGAAAGTCCAAGTTGCAGCCGAGGGAGATGGACCGTTCAAGTGATCGCAAGAGTGAATGATAATGCTTACAAACTAGACCTTCCTAGTGAGTATAATGTAAGTGCTACTTTCAATGTTCTTTGATTTATCTCCTTATTTTGGTGATCTAGATTCGAGGATGAATCCTTTCAAGAAGAAGGGAATGATGGAGATGCATCCGAGCTGCCCAACGAGCTGTCCAACAACATGAAGATGGACCCGTTGGTTATTCAAGTGGGCCATTACAAGGGCTAGAGCTAAGAAGATAAAGGAGTCCATGATGTTGTTGCTAGGTGAAATAAGGGCTCAAGTCCAAGACCAATCTACATTGGGTCAAATGGTGAATATTATTCAAGTTGATGGGCTGACTTATACTTGAAGTGTGGGCTCACAATTACATCACATTTGGAGGCCCATTGAAGAATAAAATGGCTGAATTTTCGTGCATGAAGAGGAGGCCAGTGAAGAGTCTATCTAGCTAATTAAGTGTGTGTTAATAAAGTGACTTTTGGAGTCCAAGAGTTATACCTATGTTTATGAGTTACAATTATGTTATTATTAGTCATTTAGGGTAATAATTAGTCATTTAAGAATCTAAGTAGTCTTATGAGTGTGAGGAACTCAAGAGTTATTTGCACTATAAATAGGCTTGTAAATCATTGTAAGAGGACACGTTGATATATGAGCGAAAATAGCATTTTGCTTTGTGAGTTAAATCCTCTTTGTAGAGTATTTCTCTTGTTTATGAACTTATCAAGATACTTGAGCAAGGTCTTGTGGCGTTCAACCATACCGAGGTTCTTGGCTGAATTATATAGTCAACGGGTCAAGGTTTCTACGCTCTAGGGGTGATCAAACTGGATTCTCGATCTAGGGAGGCCGCTGCCTAACTCTTTACGTGGGGTTCTTGGATCTTTATATCCAACGGGTCCTTCGTCCGTATCATTACGCGTACTGACGTATTTATAAATGTATAATCGTACGTTTGACTTGAAAGTCAACGAAGTCAACATTGATCAACAAAGTCAACGATTTTGACCATTAAATAATAGTAACTTCTTACTATTTTGTTTTATAAATCGAATTTGATCGATTTGAAAACGTAAAGTCCTATTGCTCGATTTATCTTGTAAATCAAGGACTTGTGATTATTTTAGCATTTTTAATACCTCCTTTTTATAAATAAAAGCGTATTTTGGTATTTTAAACCGTTATAAAATGAACGTTCGTCTCAAACATAGCAATCTATGTTTATAAAATTTTGTAACATTTAAAAACTGTCCAGAATATCATTTTAGTAAATTTTCATAAATAAACTGTTTTAAAAAGGATTTTAAAATCCTTTTATATTATCGAAATTTTCGATAATTAGATTAAAAATACTAAATGACTTTTGAAAATTTATCTAAATTCATATAGTGTATTATTATACACTATAGTCCAGAATATGAATTTATGAAATTCATATAATACGGTTTGCTAATTATTTATATATATACCTATATATATTCACGGTAATTCACAATAATAGGAATAATCATCCAAAAATTCCCAAAATTGAGATATACTTATTATAACATCCCAACATCAGTATATAATATTTATATAACCCATAGTTTATCATAACCATTTATTTCACAAAATGTAACAATATTCACGGTAATAAAAGATAATTACCCAATAAATAGCAAACAATTTCTAAAAATTCTAAATAAATTCCAACATCAATAATCATTATTTTATAACATTGTAACATCATAACATCAACCAAAATAATTTAAATCGTCACCATATGAGCTTTGCAAGCTCTCGGCTTTTTCGATTAAATTTGGTATTTGGTTTTCAAAATTCCAACAATTATATACTATGTCTATACACTATAGTATATTAATATAACATCATATAATCATCAAGAACTAATTAAATCATCACCATATAAGCTTGCAA
Source organism: Salvia rosmarinus (assembly GCA_036937905.1). Taxonomy (NCBI): domain Eukaryota; kingdom Viridiplantae; phylum Streptophyta; class Magnoliopsida; order Lamiales; family Lamiaceae; genus Salvia; species Salvia rosmarinus. The sequence goes on from JAODLM010000694.1 coordinate 159,346, forward strand.
GCTTTCGGTTTATTTGATTTAAATAGTTAATTGATTTCCAAAAATTCTAATTAATTCACACAATGTATAAACAATATACTAAAGCATTAAAACACCATTACATGTTCAAAAATAAAATCATACATCAACATATATTTTCCAAAGCTCTCGGCCTTTTTATAAAATCAAGCATTTGATTTTCAAAATTCCTAAATAAATCATAGAACATATAAACAATACATTGAAGCATTTATATGTCATCACATGCTTAAAATAAAATTTATACACCAAGGTATGGTACATACATGCTCACGGCATTCATGAAATAATTAGCTAGGGTTTTCCAAAAATTTTAAATAACATACTATAGTCTTAAATCATAACATAGATCAATAATACATGCTTAGAAATTATTAAGAAGCATTCGGTCATCTCATATGTATTTTAACATTTTCAAAAATTATTTCAAACATACTATATGGTTCGAAAATAATATAAACATGTTAGATCCATTAAAAAATCAAATGAACAACAACATATGATTATCTAAGCATACATTTTCATATATTTGAAAATAAAATCATCAAGAATAAAACATCTCATGCTTATGAACATTAAAACATATATATACATACATATAGCATTGAAATACACATGAATATATACATGAAATGCTTTCGATTTTCATGAAATAAATGAGGTAAGAATCGACACTTATGGTCCATGTTTACCTTGGAATGGTATAGAATTAACAAGAAGAATATAGTATAAATGTTTGGAAGAAGAAATGAGGAAGAAGAGAAGAGTTTTCAAAATAATGGGGAGAGGGCTCGATTTTTCTGGCTGAATGGGAGAGGAAAATGGAGAGTGTTTGGAGTGTTAGTTGTTTGAAAATGTGTATATGGGAAATGAGGTGAATGGGAAGAGTCTCCCTATACTATCTCTCAACTCTCACGATTTTCAGCCCAAAATGGGGAGAAAAATCTGTAGCAATGATGAGGATTATGTGATGATTAGGCTAGGTTTAAAAGGTAAGCCATGTATTGGTCCAAATAGAGGTGGAGCTCATGCTTGGTTTAGTGATGATGGCCGGCGGTTTTAGGGTGTGTAGGGGTGGTTTAATTTTTGTTATACATTAATACTATGTATTAATCATAGTATAGGTCATAGATATATAATACATGCCATAAAAATAATTAAATCAAGCATATACTATAATTTCGAAAATACCGATAGAAAATTAGGAATAATAGGAATAAAATACAATTTACACCTATTATTGATACTCATGTAATTTTCATCCCAAATATACCCATATATATCATAATATATGATTTAGATATTAAATAATATCATAGGATAAAATTATAGCATTAATTAATGCATAAGAAACCCTAATTTCGAAATTTAGATTTCGAAATTTATAAAAATCTGTTATCGATTTTTAATGATCTAAAAACTGATTTCATAGCTTAATAACACTCATATATATCATATTATAAAGTTTAGATATCATATGATAATTTAATAGTGTCATTTCATGTGAAAAACCAAAGTTTATAAACTTAGGGTTTTTGAAAATTTCAATCTCAAATTATCGAATTCAATAACTGAAAATTCGATTTTAATAATACTGAAATTATATAAAATAATAATAGGAAATTAATTATTATAATTTCCTGAGCATTAAACTCATTTTTCAAATCGTCTCTAGACGTTAACGTTCGAAACGTCTCAAAACGTACAGAATCGACTCATCTCAAAATGGTCGCAGTAAGTTCATACTTACTAAACAAATATATCCCTTTTAATAAAGGAATTAAGATGGAAATTAATTCCAAGCTTCACTGCTCAGAAAATTTCATGAAAAGCCGACGTTTGATACGCGTTCGACGTTAAAATATATCGACGAATCATTTCGTAATATTTCAATCCTTTAATTCACAATCCTTAGTGAATTATAAAAAGGAATTCGTTATAACGATATCGTATCGAAATCACAAGATTCGATGTCGTAAAAAGATAATATACGGCAAAAACCCTAATTACGGGTTTAGAAAACCGTAATCGTATATTCGTTTCTTTGGAATATTACATTCCACCCCCCTTACGAAAAATTTCGTCCCGAAATTTGTATACCTTTAGAAAAATAGATCGGGGTATTTTTCTCTCATTGCTTCTTCAAGCTCCCACGTGGCTTCTTCTTGTCCGTGGTGTCTCCACAGCACTTTAACTAACGGAATCGACTTGCTCCGTAGTTGTTGAACTTTGTGGTCAAGTATGGCTGCGGGTTCTTCCTTATAGCTCATGTCTGGCTCGAGGATCACGTCGTCTTGATGAATCACGTGCTTTGGGTCGTGAACGTATTTTCGTAATTGCGAGACGTGAAAAACATTATGGACATTCCCTAGGTTTGGCGGAAGAGCCAACCTATAAGCAACTGGACCTATCCTCTCTAGGATCTCATATGGTCCTATAAAACGGGGTCTCAACTTTCCTTTCAGGCCAAACCTGACAATCCCTTTTGATGGAGAGACCTTAAGAAAGACTTTGTCTCCATCCTCAAATTGTAGCTCGGATCTACGCGTATCAGCGTAAGATTTCTGTCTGTCCTGAGCCTCTTTTATCCTCATCCTAATTTGTCGAACGATTTCGATCATTTCGTTCACCGCATCAGGCCCTATGACTTTTCTCTCACCGACTTCATCCCAATAAAGTGGTGATCTACACTTCTTGCCATACAAGGCTTCGTATGGGGCCATGCCTATCGTCGCTTGATAGCTGTTGTTGTAGGCAAATTCAATCAGAGGTAAAATATCTTCCCATTTTGCACCTCGATCCAATACTACGGTTCTAAGCATATCTTCTAGCGTTTGGATTGTTCTCTCCGACTGTCCATCGGTTTGTGGGTGGAATGCTGTACTGAAGTTTAATCTCGTACCCAGTTCTCTTTGTAAGCTAATCCAGAATCTGGATGTGAACTTGGAGTCTCGATCAGAGGTAATAGACTTTGGCACTCCATGTAGTCGTACAATTTCCTTAACATACTGGTGGGCGACTTATCGGACCATAAGTGCTTTGAATAAGTGAGCACTTTTGGTAAGTCTATCTACAATTACCCATATGGCTGTGTTTCCTCTTCTCGATTTGGGTAAGCTTGTAACGAAATCCATTGTTATATCGTCCCACTTCCACTCGGGGATTTCCAATGGTTGTAACTTCCCATAGGGACGTTGGTGTAGTGCTTTCACTTGTTGACAAACAAGACAGCGTTCTACGAAAGAAGCTATGTCTCGTTTCATGCCTTCCCACCAAAATTTTTCTTTCAGGTCTTGGTACATCTTAGTACTGCCTGGGTGGGCGGTGTAGGGCGTATCGTGAGCCTCACTCATGATTTCGTTCTGAAGCTCTGCGTCGTCAGGAACGCATATCCTACCTTCAAACAATAAGGCGTTATCCGGCGCCTCTTGGAAATTCTTGAATCCTTCAGACCTTAGTCTTTCTCGGATCTTTTCCAACTTTTCCTCAATCCTTTGTCTCTCGACAATTCTTTTTCTTAGATCGGATGTCAGTGTGAGTGTAGCGATACAGCTCACAATTGTTTCAGGTGGTTCCACCAATTTAATCTTCATCCTGCCAAACTCTTCAACGAGTTTTTCCTCTTGTACAAAGAGACATCCTAACTTGGTATGGCTCTTACGACTCAAGGCGTCAGCTACTACATTCGCCTTGCCCGGGTGATAGTTAATACCACAGTCGTAATCTTTTACCAATTCAAGCCATCTTCTTTGTCTCATATTCAGATCTCTTTGTTCGAAGAAATACTTCAAACTTTTATGATCCGTGAAGATCTCACATCTCACACCGTAGAGATGGTGTCTCCAAATTTTTAGGGCATGAACTACAGCTGCTAATTCCAAATCGTGGGTTGGGTAGTTCAGCTCGTGGGGTCTGAGTTGTCGGGATGCATAGATAACCTTTCCTTCTTGCATCAAAACACAACCCAGCCCAGTCTTAGATGCGTCTGTATAGACCACGTACCCCTTGTCCGCTTCTGGGACTGCTAGAACTGGTGCACTGGTCAATTTTTCTTTGAGTATTTGGAAACTCGTCTCGCACTCATCAGTCCAATTGAACTTGATTCCTTTCCGGAGTAGCTGGGTTATTGGCCTTGCAATCTTGGAGAATCCTTCGATGAATCTCCTATAGTAGCCAGCTAATCCTAGGAAACTTCTAATTCGTCTTTGCGTTTTGGTGATTTCCATTCCTGCACGGCCTCTACTTTGGCTGGATCTACTTTTATGCCTTCAGCAGACACGATGTGTCCAAGGAACATAACTTCCTTCAGCCAAAACTCACATTTGCTAAACTTAGCAAAGAGTCTTTCATTTCTCAGGTTTGCAAAACCGTTCTTAGATGTTCCCTCTTCATTCTTTGAGTAAATAAGATCATCTATGAAGACCAAAACAAATTTATCCGAAATGGATGAAATACTGCTTCATGAGGTCCATGAATACGGTGGTGCATTGGTTAATCCGAATGGTATAACTATGAACTCATAGTGGCCATATCTGGTTCGGAATGCGTCTTTAGGTACATCGTCAGACCGTATTTTCAGCTGGTGGTATCCTGACTTAAGATCAATTTTCGAGAATACACCCGCTCCTCGCAATTGATCAAACAGGTCATCAATTCTGGGTAAAGGGTATTTATTCTTTAGTGTCATCTTATTTAGTTCTCTATAATCGATGCACATCCTCAAAGAACCATCCTTTTTCTTAACAAACAAAACAGGCGCTCCCCAAGGTGAAACACTCGGCCTAATAAATCCTAGATCCAAAAGCTCTTGGATTTGGATCTTCAGCTCTTCTAGCTCCTTTGGGGCCATCCTATAGGGCGCCTTCGACACTGGGGCTGATCCTGGCTCCAAGTCGATGGTAAACTCTAGCTGTCTATCAGGAGGTAGTCCTGGTAGATTTTCGGGAAATACGTCCGAAAACTCTTGGACAACTTCAATGTCTTCTACCCGTGCTTCGGGTTTATCCCCTTCGTTCAAATAAACGAGGAATGCAAGACATCCTTTCTGGTTCATCATCCTCCTAGCTTGTAGTGCTGACACTATTGGCACTCTTCTTCCCATGCTGATCCCATGGAAATGCGTAGCTTCTTGTCCCGGAAAGTGAAACGAAATTTTCCTTTCCTTACAGAGAATCGTGGAATGATTCTTAGCTAACCAGTCCATTCCTAGGATTATGTCTACATCGTCCATGGGTATTATGTTTAGATCGTTAGCCAGAACCTTAAGTGATCCTAATGTCAACTCTAGGTTCGAGCAAAAGTGTGTAACGGTCATAATTCCTCCTATAGGCGATGAGATTCTCATATCCTGGCTTGACCTTTCAGACCTAAGGCCCAGCATTTCTACGCATGATTTTGCAATAAAAGAATGCGAAGCACCCGTATCGAACAGTACTATAACAGGTAGGTTGAGAAGAACTCCCATACCTGCCAAGTTTCCTTGGTTACGCTCGCTCGCCTCCTATCACGGGCGTGGCTCTAACTGAGCCGGCCGAGGCCGACGGGCGCCGGTCTGGTTGATTCGGCGGTTGTTGCTGGCTTTATTCTTGCCGCCGGCGTTGGCGCGGTGGTTGTCGCCTCTGTTGTTGTTGTGGTGGTGGCTGCCACTTGCTGCTTCTTGAGGGTTGTTGTTGTGGCGGCCGCCATTGTGGTTCTTTGGAGTTGTTGTTGTTGAGTGGGGTGTTTGCCACTTTGGAGTTCTTTGGGTTGGGGTGGAATTGCTGCGGTGGGTGGGGTTGAAGTCAGATAGCCCTTAATGGTGAGCATTGCCGGTTGGTTCGGCTTCCATCCGAGCGTGACATCGGGCAATTGTTGGCGTAATGCCCGTTCACCCGCATTTGTAACACTTACCACGTTTGCCGTGCACACCCTTGTGTGCTCTATGGCATCTAGGGCATTGAGGTGCCCTCAGCTGGTCTGTGGTCCCCTTGCCGGTGGAGCATGAGCTGCTCTCTTCCAGCTTTGTCCTTGCTGCGCCGGGTTTCCTTGCCACGGGCGCTTGTGACTTGCTTCTCCGTAGTTTCCGCGGTTGTTATTTCCGCGGTTGGGCTCCCAGTTCCCTTTTCCCTTATCCGACTTACCGTGTGCGAGACGACACCGACTTATTCTCGCTCATAGCCGCCTCAATATCCAAAGCTCGTGCTAGAGCTTCGGTGTAAGATAGGTCTCCATGGCTGGCAAGAGACATGCGTATCTCCATTCTTAGCCCTGACCTGAACTTTTCCGACATCTTCAAGTCGGTGTCTACTAGATCCGGTGCATATCTCGACGTCTCGCGAGAAAGTGCGATCGTAGTCGATTACGGATAATTTTTCTTGTTTTAGCGGGAAAAATTCTGCTCTTTTCCTCTATAACTTTTGGGGATATACTTTTCATCTGACTCTCTTTTGAAATCCTCCCACGAGAATTCCTCCAAGGCATTGTTCACAGTAAAGTCTTCTTTACGGCCTCCCACTGTCGGTGGTCCAACCGGTTGGAAAGTAACACACGACAGCCCTTTCTTGTGCCGTGCATCTTAAGAAGGTAAAGATCCGTTCAATAGCCCCGACCCATTGTTCGGCTTCTTCCGGTTGCCTTTCCGTTAAAGGCAGGAGGTTACGTCTCAAAACATTTCTTCGATCCTGCGATCGGGTTGAGGTGGAGGTGGTGGTTGGGGATTGTCTTCCGCTCTTGTTCGGGACTCTACCCTCCTCTCGGCCTTCCCGTCCTCGACCTCTGGGTTCTTGCTCGGATTCCTTCTCGGAGGCATCTGCTATGAAAACAAGTAATCGTTAGGCATTTATTCTTTTCACAACCCAACATCCACTCACACTGTTTTGGCCTTGTCATTAAGCGATCCCAAACAGAGTATAACATTCTTAACAAACATAACTTGCCGCAAAAGCCCTATTAGGGTCAGGTGTATATATATATATCCAAAATCTTCTGCCATAGGCAGGGATGTTCAAAAACAGCGGGTAAACAGAAACATAAATCCCGGCCCACACGGCCTAAAAAGAGAATTCGAGTTTTAGAACTAAGGTGCAACAAAAGAAAAAGAGAAAAGCTAGCACACACGCTAGACATAACAAAACAAATTCTAATTAAAACGTCGCCTAGTGCCTTCACGAGGTCTTTCCCTATTCCGTGTCTTCCTCAGGGTCTTCCTCCTCCTCCGAATCATCTTCGCTGTCGGAAATGTCCATACGGGGTAGTCCCCTGGATGGTCCGGCTCCATTGCTTTCCACCATCGGTATATCTCGCATGGGGTTAAAAGCGGTGGTCGCATTCGCCCGAGGCTCGTAGTCGGGGCGAATCGGACTGTAGCATACTCGAGTCGGGTCATAGCCTGGGAAGGCATCTGATACTCTCATCCGTGCTGTCCGATGAAAGTGCTCGACTGGTGGTATGGCTGGGACCATAGGTGGTGGAGGTGGTACTGGTGGACGTACGGGGTGTCCGACAGGTAAGGGTGGAAATACCGGCTCTCCCAAGGCTCTGGGCGTCTGCCTCTCTAAGCGGCAGGTCCGCCTCGTCGAATCGAACGGAGGTACCACTGGTCGATCTGCCTCGGAACCTCTGTGTATAGCCACTCGCGACTCATCCCGCCAGTATACTCTCGGGAGGAGGTAGGGTCCTCTCGGTGCTGCCCGTAAATCTTGTATACGTAAGTCGGTGACTCACGAACACGGGCAAATCTCCCACCAAATCGTAGCTGCCCATCGCCCGGTAGATGTAATCCCCGATATCTCTCGGCATATCCATCCCAGTGCAGGGAGTATCGCTAGAAGGCGCTGGATGCCGTCATAATCGATCACTCCGTGAGCTCGGGCGTCTCTCAAAGACGGAGATAATATGCCAAGAACTCACCCAAGTCTTCCCAACAAGACATCCAACTGGAGCGATATATACTCACCTCCTCCTCGGGGTGGGGTGTGGTCCAATCCTCCTCCTCGCGAGATATCTCATCCCCTCCATCCGTCACGAATAAAACTAACATAAGTCAACTATCGTCATCGAATAAGCCAGGCAAGGATATCTTAAACGTAACGTGAAGCAACTAGACAAGGTCGAGCAAGTCTATAAGGTAGGCAACGTCATACTGCACAAAACTCACCACAACTTACCTTCTTAGTCTTTCCCAAACGTATACATAAGCCAACAACATCTTAATATGAGCTATGAGATCCTTATTCTATACCAAACACTCGAACTAGAGTTCAACGGACTCTATCGTATTCTGGAGGACGAATTAGGATTCTGTTCTTCATAACAAATGAAGATCAGTGCGTTAGAGTGCGCAGGCGAAAACCATGCGTAAATCGGAGTCCTAACGAGAGATCTAGCTAAAACAAATCTACTGCGCAGTGCAGGAAATTTGCGCGATCGTGCCAAATTGCAAAACGAGGCGTATGTCGGCGTATTCGTCTACCATCTTCAGGTCTTTATGTTGAGGCTGAACATCCTGAAGCCGTAGTGGCGTCCATGTCGTGATTCGTGTTGCTGGTCACTCGTGTCGAGTAGTGATGAAGTGTCGGCGTCGTTCATCTTCGCGGTTGAGGTTGTCCTCGTTCATCCTTCTCGCTCGTCTTCCGTCGTTCGTGCCCAAGGGTATCGTTACTTTCATTCTTCCTATCGTTCTTTTGTTCTCGTAAGGGAAAAGAAGTTCGTACTTCTATGTTCTTTCACGATACGTGAACATGCTCCTTAGAGTCTAAGTTCGTCTTATGATAACATATCGTTCATCATAAATAAAATTTTGAAAGTTGGAAAGATGTCTTAATTTGAAAAAATTTGAAATCGATTTCAACATAGCAATCATAATCAACTTATATGCATATCAAAATGGATTCATTCATCCCATGTTGATCATTCAACTAGTACCACCATGTACTTTCATATCAATACTTGAGTATTGTATTAGTTCACCAAAATTTTGTCTCAACTTTCATTTTCATCATAAAATTTTCATAATAATCAAATCCTTCAAAAGTCTATCAATTGTTCAATCATGTAAAATTTCCATTTCATGAGTTTGAGAAAGGAATGCGCTTACCTCTTTCCGGTTGAGCTCGATGTGATGGAGTGTTGAGGGAGTCGGTTGGTTTCTAGAAGTCCGAAGGACTCGATCTGACTTAGAATAAAAGAATTTGGGTTTACAAAGAGCAAAAGGGCTCGATACCACTCATCACGACCCCATTCCGAACCAACCCGGTCTGAGGGTGACTAGTACTAGGAGTAGTACTTTAGGGTTACATGGATAAAATAGAGATGCGTGAAAATAAGCTAACATGCTTGAATATGGCAGATGATGTTATATTGTTTTTTGAAAAGGTTTAGGCCACCAGACCCAAAACTTGGCCCGATCCGATGGTCCTCAATAGTTTGTAATATGAAGCATAAATAAAGGAGTTTAGAGTATAGCAGCGGAAAGTGTGTGAATACATATATGACGATATGCATTCAAGGTATAAACCACAAATTCAAGTAAATCGGTCAAGGACACTGGACTCCTCAACACTTTCCCCATCATCACCATCAAAGCTCAACCTGCACATTTAAAAACAAACATGCAGGGCTAAGTACAAGAAATTGCACTTAGTGGGCTCGTGCCGAAAACATTTGATTGATTTGGATTACGCTGCCAATATCGGGTAAGTCACAAGGGTTTTAGTTAAAAATGCCTTGTGCTTACCAAATCATTTTCGTAAACATAGCTCGGTCGAGCATTTTCTTGGTGTGTATGGTCCATATCTCATAGTCACAATACATAATAATAATAAATAATAAGCGTCGAGAGGAGGCCTCCCATCTACGACGCCGTGACCGCCGTAATCCGTCTGACAAGACACACTCTTTGCAAGCATATGTTAACACAACAGATAGTTCCAACCTTCACGCCAATCCTAGCGGGCATTTATCATCCGCACAAGACCCGACATTAAAAAGGTTGGGTGCTACCACAACAAATGATATAATAGTTCCAACCATCTCCACAGCCCTACCCGGGCATAACAGATAGGATCCATACACAAAACGAAATATTTTTGGCAGGTAATGCAGTAAAACATTTGATAACAGTTGTAGAATAAGTACTGTAAATAAACTCATTTTTGAAACAACAGTAGAGTCTCATTTTAGTGGGGTAAGAAAAGGCCCACATTTTGAAGATAAGAAGCCCACTTTTGAGATAAGAAGGGAAAGCCCACCTGGACTATGGTTCGTTGTAAAAGTCCTAGGTTCGTTTGTTCGTCAAAATCCCGTCGCTGCGTTTGCGTCCACACCTTTACGAAAAAGCGAGGCTTTAGTACGTCGCTCAAGTCTTTCGAGACTTTTGAAAACTAAGTTAAACTTCGATATTTCATATCGATGTAGACTGAATTCCTTAGTGGATTCAATGCGTCTCTAATACGTATACGATTGACTTGTTCTCGTTCTTCGAGATACTTTCAACGTATAAGTACGTTTTTCGATATATGGATTTCAATTGTGAAATCCCTTCTTACTAATGGGTATCATACTCAATTAGTATATCTTACGTGATGGAGATGCATCCGAGCTGCCCAACGAGCTGTCCAACAACATGAAGATGGACCCATTGGTTATTCGAAGTGGGCCAATTACAAGGGCTAGAGCTAAGAAGATAAAGGAGTCCATGATGTTGTTGCTAGCTGAAATAAGGGCCCAAGTCCAAGACCAATCTACATTGGGTCAAATGGTGAATATTATTCAAGTTGATGGGCTGACTTATACTTGAAGTGTGGGCTCACAATTACATCACATTTGGAGGCCCATTGAAGAATAAAATGGCTGAATTTTCGTGCATGAAGAGGAGGCCAAGGAAGAGTCTATCTAGCTAATTAATGTGTGTTAATAAAGTGACTTTGGAGTCCAAGAGTTATACCTATGTTTATGAGTTACAATTATGTTATTATTATCATTTAGGAGTAATAATTAGTCATTTAAGAATCCTAAGTAGTTATGAGTGTGAGGAACTCAAGAGTTATTTGCAGCCTATAAATAGGCTTGTAAATCATTTGTAAGAGGACACATTGATATATGAACGAAAATAGCATTTTGCTTTGTGAGTTAAATCCTCTTTGTAGAGTATTTCTCTTGTTTATGAACTTATCAAGATACTTGAGCAAGGTCTTGTGGCGTTCAACCATACCGAGGTTCTTGGCTGAATTATATAGTCAACGGGTCGAGGTTTCTACGCTCTAGGGGTGATCAAACTGGATTCTCGATCTAGGGAGGCCGCTGCCTAACTCTTTACGTGGGGTTCTTGGATCTTTATATCCAACGGGTCCTTCGTCCGTATCATTTGGTATCAGAGCAATCTGGTATTGATCCAAACTCTATCTTATTGTTCTTATCTTCATCTTCTTTATTCTTACAAAAAAAAAAAAACGTTCATCAAGTTCTTCTATATCTATTCCTCATTGTAATAGTGTGAAAAAAAAGATTAAAAAAAAAAAAAAAAAAAAAAAAAAAAAACGAAAAAAAAAAGGTGAAAAAAAAAAATCAATTACATTGTTTTCTATATACTACGTTCAAATTTTGTTCTTCTTTCATCAAAAGGGGATAAGTGTGGTGTGTGCTTTGTTCTATCTTGCTTTGTTCTTATTCATTTGAATACCTACAAGTGAGATTTGAGTGGTAAAGGCTTGAGTGGTGAGGACATTAGAGGGAGGTAAAAGCCAACGAGTGATACACGAGTGATTGTGAGATCATTTTGAGTGATACGAGTGAATTGTGAGGATGGCGGACAATCCAAATAATGAAAATGCAAATCAAATTACATTACAAGCCCTGCAACAACATCTTGCACGGGTGACAAATGTTATGGAAAGTCTAGGAGAACATGGAGAGGTTGGAACTTGGAAGGAATCGGAGGCATGGCGAAGAAAGGGAGAGCGAAGAAGAAGATGATGCAGCATCCTCACATCAAGGTTCAAGGCGAGGAGGAGGAAGAGGTACAAGAAGAAATCACAATGAAGTTGATCGTAACTTGGGAAGCATCAAATTGAACATTCCAACTTTCCAAGGAAGGAGTGATCCAGAAGCTTATTTGGAGTGGGGCGAAGGTGGAACTCATCTTTGAGTGTCACAACTACTCCGAGGAGAAAAAGGTTAGACTTGCTGCAATTGAATTCACGGATTATGCTATAGTTTGGTGGGATCAATTGACAACAAATAGAAGGCGTTATAGAGAGAGACCAATTTCAACTTGGGAAGAGATGAAAGCCATAATGCGTAAGAGATTTGTACCTACTCATTATTTTCGTGAATTGTATCAAAGTTACAATCTATGAATCAAGGCACTAAATCATTGATGAGTACTACAAAGAGATGGAGATTGCCATGATTAGAGCAAATATTGATGAAGATCGAGAAGCAACCATGGCTCGGTTCTTATGTGGGCTGAATAGGAGATTGCCAATGTCGTGGAGCTTCAACATTGTGTGGAGCTGGAGGATATGGTGCATGTGGCAATGAAAGTGGGCGACAATTGAAGAAGAAGGAACGTTCCAAAGAACTTTCCAACAAGTTCCCAATCTTCAAAGTCAAAGGGTGGACATCATCTAAATCATCTTTTGGGACAGCCTCTAAACCTCAAAATGAAGGTCCAAAACGAAGTACAATGAAGGTGATAAGGGAGAGGTATTTCTACTTCTAATTCTAATGTTAGAAATAGAGATATCAAATGTTTTCGATGTCGAGGTTGGGCATTTTGCATCACAATGTCCAAACAAAAGGGTGATGGTTTTGAAGCCGGATGGAGAGATAGAATCTGAAAGTGAGCATGAAGATGATGATGATGGTAAAGATGTTCCATTGGAGGAGATTGTACCGGAACATGGAGAGCTGTTGGTGGTGCGAAGAGCTCTCAACGTGCAAACCAAGGTTGACGATCAGCAAAGGAGAACATCTTCCACACAAGATGTTTGGTCCAAGGTAAACTTTGCATGTTGATTATTGATAGTGGGAGTTGTACTAACGTTGCAAGTTCGAAATGGTGGAGAAATTGAACTTAACAACCGAGAAACATCCACACCCGTACAAGCTTCAATGGCTGAATGAATGTGGAGAAATTCGCGTGACAAAACAAGTTCTAATTTCGTTTTCCATTGGCAACTATAAAGATGAAGTCCTTTGTGATGTAGTTCCAATGCATGCAAGTCACATTCATTGGGAAGACCGTGGCGATTCGATCGGAGGGTGCTTTATGATGGATTTTGCAATCACTACACCTTTAAGCACAACAACAAATCCATCGTGCTTGTTTCATTGACACCACAACAAGTGCAAGAAGACCACCAAGTTGTCTCATTCAAGGAGGGCTCGTGAGGTTGAGGGCAAAAAGTGAGGAAGTTGAAAAGAGTCGAGTGAAAAGAGTCGAGTGAAAAAAGAGTCGAGAGAAAAGCAAGAATGAGGAAGAGAAAAAAGAATTTCTATGTGAGAGCCAAAGAAATCAAGTGTGCACTAGTTGAAGAAAAGAGTGTGTTGATCTTAGTGTATAAGAGTCATTCTTTAGCACTAACGAGCTAACCCAATCTTTGCCTAGTACTTTTGTGTCTCTTTGCGAGATTTTGAAGGCGTCTTTCCGAGGAAGACCCAAGTGGATTACCGCCTTTAAGAGGTATTGAGCACCAAATAGACTTTGTTCCGGAGTGTCCTACCCAACCGACCAGCTTATAGAGCTAACCCGAGGAGACGAAAGAGATCCAAAGACAAGTTGAAGAGTTGTTGAAGAAGGGTAAAATTCGTGAGAGCATGAGTCCATGTCTTGTACCGGTGATTGTTGTGTCCAAGAAGGATGGATCGTGGAGAATGTGCACGGACTGTCGAGCAATCAATAAAATCACGGTGAAAGTATCGCTATCCTATTCCTAGGCTAGATGATATGCTTGATGAATTACATGGTGTGTTGTGTTTACCAAAATTGATTTGAAGAGTGGGTATCACCAAATTCGAATTAGAGAGGAGATGAGTGGAAAACAGCTTTCAAAACTAAATTTGGTTTGTATGAGTGGTTAGTAATGCCTTTTGGCTTAACTAATGCACCTAGTACATTCATGAGGTTAATGCACCATGTTTTGAGAACTTTCATTGGAAAATTTGTGGTTGTTTACTTTGATGATATTTTGATCTATAGCAAAACGTGGATGAACATCTTGATCATGTACGTCTTGTTTTAGACACTTTAAGAAATGAATCGTTGTATGCTAATCTTAAGAAGTGTTCTTTTGCATGGATAAAGTTGTTTTTCTTGGTTTTGTTGTAAGTGAAAATGGAATTGAAATGGAAAAGGAAAAAGTGAAAGCTATCTTAGATTGGCCAATTCCTCAAAACATGGCACAAGTAAGAAGTTTTCATGGTCTTGCAAGTTTCTATAGGAGATTTGTTAAGAATTTTAGCACAATTGCTGCACCTTTGAATGAAATTGTCAAAAAGATGTTGGTTTTCATTGGGGTGATAAACAAGAGAATGCTTTTAATCTCCTTAAAGAAAAACTAACTACTGCACCTATTCTTGCATTGCCTAACTTTAATAAGATGTTTGAACTTGAATGTGATGCATCCGGAGTAGGTGTAGGTGCTGTTTTGTTGCAGGATGGAAAGCCAATCGCTTACTTTAGCGAAAAGTTGAAAGGAGCTCAATTGAACTATCCAACATATGACAAAGAGCTGTATGCTTTGGTGAGAGCATTGGAAACGTGGCAGCATTACTTGTGGCCTAGAGAGTTCAGAATTCACACGGATCATGAATCTCTCAAATACCTCAAAGGTCAAGGTAAGCTTAGCAAGAGACATGTTAAGTGGGTGGAATTCATTGAATCATTTCCATATGTGATCAAGTACAAAAGGGAAGGAAAACATAGTGGCTGATCGTTGTCTCAAGGTATGTTTTGATCACTACTTTGAGTTCTAAACTTCTTGGTTTTGAAATGATTAAGGGATGTATGCCAATGATTCTGATTTTGCTTCTATTTACTTAGCTTGTGAGCATCTGCATTTGACAAGTTCTATAAGCATGAGGGCTATTTATTTAGAGAAAAAGTTGTGCATTCCTAAGTGTTCTATCGTGAATTGTTGGTGCGTGAAGCTCATGGTGGTGGTTTAATGGGTCATTTTGGAGTCCATAAGACTTTAGAAGTTTTGCACGAACATTTCTTTTGGCCTAAAATGCGTGTTGATGTGGAAAGAATTTGTAGTAGATGTATCACTTGCATGCAATCGAAATCTAAATCTCATCCACATGGCTTGTATACACCTTTACCAATTCCTCTGCACCTTGGGAGGATATTTCCATGGATTTTGTTTTGGGTTTGCCTAGAACAAGGAAAGGTAGAGATTCAATTTTTGTGGTGGTTGACAGATTTTCGAAAATGGCACACTTCATTCCATGTCATAAGAGTGATGATGCATCTCATATTGCTGATTTGTTCTTCAAAGAAGTTGTTCGTTTGCATGGTGTTCCAAAATCAATTGTGAGTGATCGAGATGCTAAGTTTGTGAGTCATTTTTGGCGTGTGTTGTGGAACAAATTGGGAACTAAGCTTTTGTTTTCTACTACTTGTCATCCTCAAACTGATGGGCAAACTGAAGTAGTTAATAGAACTTTGTCTCAATTACTTCGAACTTTGATCCAAAAGAACTTGAAAAGTTGGGAAGAATGCTTACCATTTGCTGAATTTGCTTATAATCGAAGTGTTCATTCTGCTACTAATTTTTCTCCTTTTGAGGTGGTTTATGGTTTCAATCCATTGAGTCCGTTAGATCTGATCCCGATACCAATTGAAGAGCGTGCGAGTCTTGATGGGAAAGCTAAGGCTGAATTGGTGAAAAAGTTGCACGAGAAGGTGAGGCTCAACATTGAGAAGAGAACGCAGCAATATGTCAAGCAAGCTAACAAGGGCAGAAAACAAGTCATCTTTGAGCCGGGAGATTGGGTATGGCTTCATTTGAGAAAGGAGAGATTTCCTTCAAAAAGAAAGTCCAAGTTGCAGCCAAGGGGAGATGGACCGTTCCAAGTGATCGCAAGAGTGAATGATAATGCTTACAAACTAGACCTTCCGGGTGAGTATAATGTAAGTGCTACTTTCAATGTTGCTGATTTATCTCCTTATTTTGGTGATCTAGATTCGAGGACGAATCCTTTCGAAGAAGAAGGGAATGATGGAGATGCATCCGAGCTGCCCAACGAGCTGTCCAACAACATGAAGATGGACCCATTGGTTATTCGAAGTGGGCCAATTACAAGGGCTAGAGCTAAGAAGATAAAGGAGTCCATGATGTTGTTGTTAGTTGAAATAAGGGCCCAAGTCCAAGACCAATCTACATTGGGTCAAATGGTGAATATTATTCAAGTTGATGGGGGTGACTTATACTTGAAGTGTGGGCTCACAATTACATCACATTTGGAGGCCCATTGAAGAATAAAATGGCTGAATTTTCGTGCATGAAGAGGAGGCCAAAATGAAGAGTCTATCTAGCTAATTAAGTGTGTTTAATAAAGTGACTTTTGGAGTCCAAGAGTTATACCTATGTTTATGAGTTACAATTATGTTATTATTAGTCATTTAGGAGTAATAATTAGTCATTTAAGAATCCTAAGTAGTTATATGTGTGAGGAACTCAAGAGTTATTTGCAACCTATAAATAGGCTTGTAAATCATTTGTAAGAGGACACATTGATATATGAACGAAAATAGCATTTTGCTTTGTGAGTTAAATCCTCTTTGTAGAGTATTTCTCTTGTTTATGAACTTATCAAGATACTTGAGCAAGGTCTTGTGGCGTTCAACCATACCGAGGTTCTTGGTGAATTATATAGTCAACGGTCGAGGTTTCTACGCCTAGGGGTGATCAAACCGGATTCTCGATCTAGGGAGCGCACGCCTAACTCTTTTCGGATCTTTATATCCAACGGTTCTTCGTCCGATCTTTATATCCAACGGGTCCTTCGTCCGTATCATTACGCGCTCGAGTCTTTCGAGACTTTCAAAGCATCGACGACTTGATATTTATAAATGTATAATCGTTCGTATTGACTTGAAAGTCAACGTTTCTCGATATAAGTCAACAATGATCAACAAAGTCAACGATTTCGTGTTTGACCATTAAATAATACAAAGTCGGCGAACTTCAAATAGTACTATTTTGTTTTATAAATCGAATTTGATCGATTTGAAAACGTAAAGTCCTATTGCTCGATTTATCTTGTAAATCAAGGACTTGTGATTATTTTAGCATTTTAATACCTCCTTTTATAAATAAAAGCGTATTTTGTATTTTAAACCGTTATAAAATGAACGTTTGTCTCAAACATAGCAATCTATGTTTATAAAATTTTGTAACATTTAAAACTGTCCGAATATCATTTTAGTAAATTTTCATAAATAAACTGAATTAAAAAGGATTTTAAAATCCTTTTATATTATCGAAATTTTCGATAATTAGATTAAAAATACTAAATGACTTTTGAAAATTTATCTAAATTAATATAGTGTATTATTATACACTATAGTCCAGAATATGAATTTATGAAATTCATATAATACGGTTTGCTAATTATTTATATATATACCTATATATATTCACGGTAATTCACAATAATAGGAATAATCATCCAAAATTCCCAAAATTGAGATATACTTATTATAACATCCCAACATCAGTATATAATATTTATATAACCCATAGTTTATCATAACCATTTATTTCACAAAATGTAACAATATTCACGGTAATAAAAGATAATTACCCAATAAATAGCAAACAATTTCTAAAATTCTAAATAAATTCCAACATCAATAATCATTATTTTATAACATTGTAACATCATAACATCAACCAAAATAATTTAAATCGTCACCATATGAGCTTTGCAAGCTCTCGGCTTTTTCGATTAAATTTGGTATTTGGTTTTCAAAATTCCAACAATTATATACTATGTCTATACACTATAGTATATTAATATAACATCATATAATCATCAAGAACTAATTAAATCATCACCATATAAGCTTGCAAGCTTTAGGTTTATTTGATTTAAATAGTTAATTGATTTCAAAAATTCTAATTAATTCACACAATGTATAAACAATATACTAAAGCATTAAAACACCATTACATGTTCAAAAATAAAATCATACATCAACATATATTTTCCAAAGCTCTCGGCCTTTTATAAAATCAAGCATTTGATTTTCAAAATCCTAAATAAATCATAGAACATATAAACAATACATTAAAGCATTTATATGTCATCACATGCTTAAAATAAAATTTATACACCAAGGTATGGTACATACATGCTCACGGATTCATGAAATAATTAGCTAGGGTTTTCCAAAATTTTAAATAACATACTATAGTCTTAAATCATAACATAGATCAATAATACATGCTTAGAAATTATCAAGCATTCGGTCATCTCATATGTATTTTAAACATTTTCAAAAATTATTTCAAACATACTATATGGTTCGAAAATAATATAGCATGCTAGATCCATTAAAAAAAATCAAATGAACAACAACATATGATTATCTAAGCATACATTTTCATATATTTGAAAATAAAATCATCAAGAATAAAACATCTCATGCTTATGAACATTAAAACATATATATACATACATATAGCATTGAAATACACACAATATATACATGAAACAGCTTTGATTTTCATGAAATAAATGAGGTAAGAATCGACACTTATGGTCCATGTTTACCTTGGAATGGTATAGATTAACAAGAATAATATAGTATAAATGTTTGGAAGAAGAAATGAGGAAGAAGAGAAGAGAGTTTTCGAAAATAATGGGGAGAGGAGCTCGATTTTTCCTGGCTGAACGGGAGAGGAAAATGGAGAGTGTTTGGAGTGTTAGTTGTTTGAAAATGTGTATATGGAAATGGGGAATGGGAAGAGTCTCCCCCTATACTATCTCTCTCACTCTCACCGATTTTCAGCCCAAAATGGGGAGAAAAATCTGTAGCAATGATGAGGATTATGTGATGATTAGGCTAGGTTAAAAAGGTAAGCCATGTATTGGTCCAAATAGAGGTGGAGCTCATGCTTGGTTTAGTGATGATGGCCGGCGGTTTTAGGGTGTGTAGGGGTGGTTTAATTTTTGTTATACATTAATACTATGTATTAATCATAGTATAGGTCATAGATATATAATACATGCCATAAAAATAATTAAATCAACATATACTATAATTTCAAAATACCGATAGAAAATTAGGAATAATAGGAATAAAATACAATTTACACCTATTATTGATACTCATGTAATTTTCGTCCCAAATATACCCATATATATCATAATATATGATTTAGATATTAAATAATATCATAGGATAAAATTATAGCATTAATTAATGCATAAGAAACCCTAATTTCGAAATTTAGATTTCGAAATTTATAAAAATCATGCTATCGATTTTTAATGATCTAAAACTGATTTCATAGCTTAATAACACTCATATATATCATATTATAAAGTTTAGATATCATATGATAATTTAATAGTGTCATTTCATGTGAAAAACCAAAGTTTATAAACTTAGGGTTTTT
This sequence comes from Salvia rosmarinus, assembly GCA_036937905.1. NCBI lineage: Eukaryota > Viridiplantae > Streptophyta > Magnoliopsida > Lamiales > Lamiaceae > Salvia > Salvia rosmarinus. The sequence goes on from JAODLM010000694.1 coordinate 178,971, forward strand.
GAAAATTTCAATCTCAAATTATCGAATTCAATAACTGAAAATTCGATTTTAATAATTAATAATACTGAAATTATATAAAATAATAATAGGAAATTAATTATTATAATTTCCTGAGCATTAAACTCATTTTTCAAATCGTCTCTAGACGTTAACGTTCGAAACGTCTCAAAACGTACAGAATCGACTCATCTCAAAATGGTCGCAGTAAGTTCATACTTACTAAACAAATATATCCCTTTTAATAAAGGAATTAAGATGGAAATTAATTCCAAGCTTCACTGCTCAGAAAATTTCATGAAAAGCCGACGTTTGATACGCGTTCGACGTTAAAATATATCGACGAATCATTTCGTAATATTTCAATCCTTTAATTCACAATCCTTAGTGAATTATAAAAAGGAATTCGTTATAACGATATCGTATCGAAATCACAAGATTCGATGTCGTAAAAAGATAATATACGGCAAAACCCTAATTACGGGTTTAGAAAACCGTAATCGTATATTCGTTTCTTTGGAATATTACATTCCACCCCCCTTACGAAAAATTTCGTCCCGAAATTTGTATACCTTTAGAAAAATAGATCGGGTATTTTTCTCTCATTGCTTCTTCAAGCTCCCACGTGGCTTCTTCGTCCGTGGTGTCTCCACAAGACTTTAACTAACGGAATCGACTTGCTCGTAGTTGTTGAACTTTAATGGTCAAGTATGGCTGCGGTTCTTCCTTATAGCTCATGTCCGCTCGAGGATCACGCCGCCTTGATGAATCACGTGCTTTGGGTCGTGAACGTATTTTCGTAATTGCGAGACGTGAAAAACATTATGGACATTCCCTAGGTTTGGCGGAAGAGCCAACCTATAAGCAACTGGACCTATCCTCTCTAGGATCTCATATGGTCCTATAAAACGGGGTCTCAACTTTCCTTTCGTGCCAAACCTGACAATCCCTTTTGATGGAGAGACCTTAAGAAATACTTTGTCTCCATCCTCAAATTGTAGCTCGGATCTACGCGTATCAGCGTAAGATTTCTGTCTGTCCTGAGCCTCTTTTATCCTCATCCTAATTTGTCGAACGATTTCGATCATTTCGCTCACCGCCAGCCCTACGACTTTTCTCTCACCGACTTCATCCCAATAAAGTGGTGATCTACACTTCTTGCCATACAAGGCTTCAGATGGGGCCATGCCTATCGTCGCTGATAGTCATTGTTGTAGGCAAATTCAATCAGAGGTAAAATATCTTCCCATTTTGCACCTCGATCCAATACTACGGTTCTAAGCATATCTTCTAGCGTTTGGATTGTTCTCTCCGACTGTCCATCGGTTTGTGGGTGGAATCTTTGATCAAGTTTAATCTGCACCAGCCTCTCTTTGTAAGCTAATCCGAATCTGGATGTGAACTTGGAGTCTCGATCGAGGTAATAGACTTTGCACTCCATGTAGTCGTGCAATTTCCTTAACATACAGCTGGGCCAACTTATCAGACCCATAAGTGAGCACTTTTGGTAAGTCTATCTACAATTACCCATATGGCTGTGTTTCCTCTTCTCGATTTGGGTAAGCTTGTAACGAAATCCATTGTTATATCGTCCCACTTCCACTCGGGGATTTCCAATGGTTGTAACTTCCCATAGGGACGTTGGTGTAGTGCTTTCACTTGTTGACAAACAAGACAGTTCTCTACGAAAGAAGCTATGTCTCGCTTCACGCCTTCCCACCAAAATTTTTCTTTCGTGTCCCGGTACATCTTAGTCTTTGCTGGGTGGGCGGTGTAGGCATATCGTGAGCCTCACTCATGATTTCGCTCAAGCTCTGCGTCGTCGAGAACGCATATCCTACCTTCAAACAATAAGGCGTTATCCGGCGCCTCTTGAAATTCTCAATCCTTCGACCTTAGTCTTTCTCGGATCTTTCCAACTTTTCCTCAATCCTTTGTCTCTCGACAATTCTTTTCTTAGATCGGATGTCGGTGTGAGTGTAGCGATCACTCTGGTTGTTTCGGTGGTTCCACCAATTTAATCTTCATCCCGCCAAACTCTTCAACGAGTTTTTCCTCTTGTACAAAGAGACATCCTAACTTGGTATGGCTCTTTACGACTCAAGGCGCCTACTACATTCGCCTTGCCGGGTGATAGTTAATACCACGATCGTAATCTTTTACCAATTCAAGCCATCTTCTTTGTCTCATATTCAGATCTCTTTGTTCAAGAAATACTTCAAACTTTTACGGTCTCAGGAAGATCTCACATCTCACACCGTAGAGATGGTGTCTCCAAATTTTAGGGCATGAACTACACCGCTAATTCCAAATCGTGGGTTGGGTAGTTCAGCTCGTGGGTCCGAGTTGTCGGATGCATAGATAACCTTTCCTTCTTGCATCAAAACACAACCCAGCCCGCCTTAGATGCGTCAGATAGACCACGCACTTTGTCCGCTCACGGGACTGCTAGAACTGGTGCACTGGTCAATTTTTCTTTGAGTATTTGGAAACTCGTCTCGCACTCATCAGTCCAAACGAACTTGATTCCTTTCCGGAGTAGCTGGGTTATTGGCCTTGCAATCTTGGAGAATCCTTCGATGAATCTCCTATAGTAGCCAGCTAATCCTAGGAAACTTCTAATTTCGTGCTGCGTTTTAGGTGATTTCCATTCCTGCACGGCCTCTACCTTGGCTGGATCTACTTTTATGCCTTCAGCAGACACGATGTGTCCAAGGAACATAACTTCCTTCAGCCAAAACTCACATTTGCTAAACTTAGCAAAGAGTCTTTCATTTCTCAAGGTTTGCAGAACCGTTCTTAGATGTTCCCTATGATCCTCTTCATTTTTCGAGTAAATAAGGATATCATCTATGAAGACCAAAACGAATTTATCCGAAATGGATGAAATACTGCTCATGAGGTCCATGAATACGGCTTGGTGCATTGGTTAATCCGAATGGCATAACTATGAACTCATAGTGGCCATATCTCGTTCGAATGCGCCTTTAGGTACATCGTCGGACCAGTATTTTCAATTTGGTGGTATCCTCGACTTAAGATCAATTTTCGAGAATACACCCGCCTCGCAATTGATCAAACAGTCATCAATTCGGGTAAAGGGTATTTATTCTTTAGTGTCATCTTATTTAGTTCTCTATAATCGATGCACATCCTCAAAGAACCATCCTTTTCTTAACAAATGCAGGCGCTCCCCAAGGTGAAACACTCGGCTAATAAATCCTAGATCCAAAAGCTCTTGGATTTGGATCTTCACTTTTCTAGCTCCTTTGGGGCCATCCTATAGGCGCCGACATCGGGCTGATCACGGCTCCAAGTCGATGGTAAACTCTAGTCGTCATCGAGAGTAGTCCCGGTAGATTTCGGAAATACGTCCAAAACTCTTGGACAACTTCAATGTCTTCTACCCGTGCTTGGGTTTATCACCTTCGGTCAAATAAACGAGGAATGCAAGACATCCTTTCTTGGTTCATCATCCTCCTAGCTTGTAGTGCTGACACTATTGGCACTCTTCTTCCCATGCTGATCCCATGGAAATGCGTAGCTTCTTGTCCCGGAAAGTGAAACGAAATTTTCCTTTCCTTACAGAGAATCGTGGAATGACTCTTAGCTAACCAGTCCATTCCTAGGATTATGTCTACATCGTCCATGGGTATTATGTTTAGATCGTTAGCCGTAACCTTAAGTGATCCTAATGTCAACTCTGGTTCGAGCAAAAGTGTGTAACGGTCATAATTCCTCCTATAAGCGATGAGATTCTCATATCACGGCTTGACCTTTCGCACCTAAGGCCCAGCATTTCTACGCATGATTTTGCAATAAAAGAATGCGAAGCACCAGTGTCGAATAAAGACTATAACGGTGGGTTGAGAAGAACTCCCATACCGCCAAGTTTCCTCGTTTCTTAGTTCTCGCCTCCTATCGGGGCGTAGGCTCTAGCTGAGCTTACCGAGGCCGACGGGCGCTGGTCCCGCTGGTTCGGCGGTTGTTGCCCGGCTCGTTCTTGCTTCCGCCGGCGCTGACGCGTGGTTGTCGCCTCTGTTGTTGTGTGGCGGTGGCCGCCACCACCGCCGCGGTGATTTGTTGTTGTGGCGGCCGCCACGCGGCGGCCTTGGAGTTGTTGTTGTTGAGGTCAGGTGTTTGCCACCGGAGTTGCCGGGGTTAAATGGAATTGCTGCGCGTGGTCGGGCTGAAGTCAGATAGCCCTTAATGGCCGAGCATTGCCCGCTGGTTCGGCCTTCCATCCGAACGTGACATCGGGCAATTGTCGGCGAATGCCCGCTCACCCCGCAATTGTAACAGCCACCACGTTTGCCGTGCACACCCTTGTGTGCTCTATGGCATCTAGGGCATTGAGGTGCCCTCGACCGGTCCCGTGGTCCCTTGCCGGTGGAGCATGAGCTGCTCTCTTCGCCTTTGTCCTCGCTGCTGGGTTTCGCCACGGCGCCGCGACTTGCTTCTCCGTAGTTTCATGGTTGTTATTTCCGCGGTTGGGCTCCCGCCCTTTTCCTTATCCGAATTACTGTGTGCTCGAGACGACACTGCCTTATTCTCGCCATAGTCATTAATATCCAAAGCTCGTGCTAGAGCTTCGGTGTAAGATAGGTCTCCATGGCTGGCAAGAGACATGCGTATCTCCATTCTTAGCCCTGCCCTGAACTTTTCCGACATCTTCAAGTCGGTGTCTACTAGATCCGGCGCATATCTTGACGTCTCGCAGAAAGTGCGATCGTAGTCGGTTACGGATAATTTTTCTTGTTTTAGCAGAAAAATTCACTCTTTTTCCCTATAACTTTTGGGGATATACTTTTCATACAGCTCTCTTTTGAAATCCTCCCACGAGAATTCCTCCAAATGCTCACAGAAAGTCTTCTTCCGGCCTCCCACTGTAAGTCACCGTCCAACCAGCTGGAAAGTAACACACGACAGCCTTTCTTGTGCCGTGCATCTTAAGAAGGTAAAGATCCGTTCAATAGCCCCGACCCATTGTTCGGCTTCTTCCGGTTGCCTTTCCGTTAAAGATGGAGGGTTCTGCCTCAAAACATTTCTTCGATCCTGCGATCGGGTTGAGGTGGAGGTGGTGGTTGGGGATTGTCTTCCGGCTCTTGTTCGGGGACTCTACCCCTTCCTCTCGGCCTTCCCCGTCCTCGACCTCTGGGTTCCTGCTCCGGATTCCTTCTCGGAGGCATGCTGCTATGAAAAACAAGTAAACGTTAGGCATTTATTCTTTTCACAGCCCACATCCACTCACACTGTTTTGGCCTTGTCATTAAGCGATCCCAAACAGAGCATAACATTCTTAACAAACATAACTTGCCGCAAAAGCCCTATTAGGGTCATGTGTATATATATATATCCAAAATCTTCTGCCATAGGCAGGGATGTTCAAAAACAGCGGGTAAACAGAAAACATAAATCCCGGCCCACACGGCCTAAAAAGAGAATTCGAGTTTTAGAACTAAGGTGCAACAAAAGAAAAAGAGAAAAGCTAGCACACACGCTAGACATAACAAAACAAATTCTAATTAAAACGTCGCCTAGTGCCTTCACGAGGTCTTTCCCTATTCCGTGTCTTCCTCAGGGTCTTCCTCCTCCTCCGAATCATCTTCGCTGTCGGAAATGTCCATACGGGTAGTCCTCGGATGGTCCGGCCCATTGCTTCCACCATCGGTATATCTCGCATGGGGTTAAAAGCGGTGGTCGCATTCGCCCGAGGCTCGTAGTCGGGGCGAATCGGACTGTAGCATACTCGAGTCGGGTCATAGCCTGGGAAGGCATCTGATACTCTCATCCGTGCTGTCCGATGAAAGTGCTCGACTGGTGGTATGGCTGGGACCATAGGTGGTGGAGGTGGTACTGGTGGACGACGGGTGTCCGCCGTGGGGTGGAAATACCGGCTCTCCCAAGGCTCTGGGGCGTGCTGCCCTCTCTAAGCGAGCAGGTCCGCCCTCGTCGAATCGATACGGAGGTACCACTGGGTCGATCTGCCTCGGAACCTCTGTGTACAGCCACTCTGGCGACTCATCCCGCCAGGTATACTCTCGGGGAGGGAGGTAGGGTCCTCTCGGTGCTGCCCCGTAAATGCTATATACGTAAGTCAGGTGACTCACGAACCTGGGCAGATCTCCCACCAAGTCGTAGCTGCCCATCGCCCGGTAGATGTAATCCCCCGATATCTCTCGAGCATATCCATCCCAGGTGCAGGGGAGTATCGCTAGAAGGCGCTGGATGCCGTCATAATCAGTCACTCCGTGAGCTCGGGCGTCTCTCCAAAGACGGAGATAATATGCCAAGAACTCACCCAAGTCTTCCCCAGCGCACATCCAACTGGAGCGATATATACTCACCTCCTCCTCCGGGGTGGGGTGTGGTCCAATCCTCCTCCTCGCGAGATATCTCATCCCCTCCATCTGTCACGAATAAAACTAACATAAGTCAACTATCGTCATCGAATAAGCAGGCAAGGATATCTTAAACGTAACGTGAAGCAACTAGACAAGGTCGAGCAAGTCTATAAGGTAGGCAACGTCATACTGCACAAAACTCACCACAACTTACCTTCTTAGTCTTTCCCAAACGTATACATAAGCCAACAACATCTTAATATGAGCTATGAGATCCTTATTCTATACCAAACACTCGAACTAGAGTTCAACGGACTCTATCGTATTCTGGAGGAAGAATTAAGGATTCTGTTCTTCATAACAAATGAAGATCAGTGCGTTAGGAGTACGCAGGCGAAAACCATACGTAAATCGGAGTCCTAACGAGAGAGATCTAGCTAAAAAAAATCTACTGCGCAGTGCAGGAAATTTGCGCGATCGTGCCAAATTGCAAAACGAGACGTATGTCGACGTATTACATCTACCATCTTCAGGTCTTTATGTTGAGGCTGAACATCCTGAAGCCGTAGTGACGTCCATGTCGTGATTCGTGTTGCTGGTCACTCGTGTCGAAGTAGTGATGAAGTGTCGACGTCGTTCATCTTCAAGGTTGAGGTTGTCCTCGTCCATCCTTCTCGCCGCCTTCCGTCGCTCGTGCCCAAGGGTATCGTTACTTTCATTCTTCCTATCGCTCTTTTGTTCTCGTAAGGAAAAGAAGTTCGTATTTATGTTCTTTCACGACACGTGAACATGCTCCTTAGAGTCTAAGTTCGCCTTATGATAACATATCGCTCATCATAAATAAAATTTTGAAAGTTGGAAAGATGTCTTAATTTGAAAAAATTTGAAATACGATTTCAACATAGCAATCATAATCAACTTATATGCATATCAAAATGGATTCATTCATCCCATGTTGATCATTCAACTAGTACCACCATGTACTTTCATATCAATACTTGAGTATTGTATTAGTTCACCAAAAGTCTCAACTTTCATTTTCATCATAAAAATTTTCATAATAATCAAATCCTTCAAAAGTCTATCAATTGTTCAATCATGTAAAATTTCCATTTCATGAGTTTGAGAAAGGAATGCGATTACCTCTTTCCGGTTGAGCTCGATGTGATGGAGTGTTGAGGAGTCGGTTGGTTTCTAGAAGTCCAAAGACTCGATCTAGACTTAGAATAAAAAGAATTTGGGTTTTCAAAGAGCAAAAGGGCTCTGATACCACTTCTGTCACGACCCCATTCCGAACCAACCCGGACTGGAGGGTGACTAGTACTAGGAGTAGTACTTTAGGGGTTACATGGATAAAATAGAGATGCGTGAAAATAAGCTAACATGCTTGAACAGAATACGAGATGATGTTATATTGTTTTTGAAAAGGTTTAGGCCACCAGACCCCAAAACTTGGCCCGATCCGATGGTCCTCAATAGTTTGTAATATGAAGCATAAATAAAGGAGTTTAGAGTATAGCAGCGGAAAGTGTGTGAATACATATATGACGATATGCATTCAAGGTATAAACCACAAATTCAAGTAAATCGGTCAAGGACACTGGACTCCTCAACACTTTCCCCATCATCACCATCAAAGCTCAACCTGCACATTTAAAAACAAACATGCAGGGCTAAGTACAAGAAATTGCACTTAGTGGGCTCGTGCCGAAAACATTTGATTGATTTGGATTACGCTGCCAATATCGGGTAAGTCACAAGGGTTTTAGTTAAAAATGCCTCAGGCTTACCAAATCATTTTCGTCAGAACATAGCTCGCCGAGCATTTTCTTGGTGTGTATGGTCCATATCTCATAGTCACAATACATAATAATAAATAAATAATAAACGTCGAGAGGGAGGCCTCCCATCTACGACGCCGTGACCGGCCGTAATCCCGTACAGCACACAGTCACTCTCTGCAAGCATATGTTAACACAGCGTATAGTTCCAACCTTCACGCCAATCCTAGCTGTGCATTTATCATCCGCACAGACCCGACATTAAAAGGTCACGCTACCACAACAAATGATATAATAGTTCCAACCATCTCCACAAATTTCTACCCGGCATAACAGATAGGATCCATACACAAAACGAAATATTTTGGCGGTGTAATGCAAGAAACATTTGATAACAATTGTAGAATAAGTCAGAAATAAACTCATTTTGAAACAACAAGTAGAGTCTCATTTTAGTGGGGTAAGAAAAGGCCCACATTTTGAAGATAAAGCCCACTTTTGAGATAAGAAGGAAAGCCCACCGACTATGGTTCGTTGTAAAGTCCCAGTTCGCTTGTTCGTCAAAATCCGTCATTGCGTTTGCACACCTTTACGAAAAGCGAGGCTTTAGTACGTCGCTCAAGTCTTTCGAGACTTTTGAAAACTAAGTTAAACTTCGATATTTCATATCGATGTAGACTGAATTCCTTAGTGGATTCAATGCGTCTCTAATACGTATACGATTGACTTGTTCTCGTTCTTCGAGATACTTTCAACGTATAAGTACGTTTTTCGATATATGGATTTCAATTGTGAAATCCCTTCTTACTAATGGGTATCATACTCAATTAGTATATCTTACGCGTACTGACGTATTTATAAATGTATAATCGTACGTTTGACTTGAAAGTCAACGAAGTCAACATTGATCAACAAAGTCAACGATTTTGACCATTAAATAATAGTAACTTCTTACTATTTTGTTTTATAAATCGAATTTGATCGATTTGAAAACGTAAAGTCCTATTGCTCGATTTATCTTGTAAATCAAGGACTTATGATTATTTTAGCATTTTTAATACCTCCTTTTTATAAATAAAAGCGTATTTTGGTATTTTAAACCGTTATAAAATGAACGCCGTCTCAAACATAGCAATCTATGTTTATAAAATTTTGTAACATTTAAAACTGTCCGAATATCATTTTAGTAAATTTTCATAAATAAACTGCTTTTAAAAGGATTTTAAAATCCTTTTATATTATCGAAATTTTCGATAATTAGATTAAAAATACTAAATGACTTTTGAAAATTTATCTAAATTCATATAGTGTATTATTATACACTATAGTCCAGAATATGAATTTATGAAATTCATATAATACGGTTTGCTAATTATTTATATATATACCTATATATATTCACTAGAATTCACAATAATAGGAATAATCATCCAAAATTCCCAAAATTGAGATATACTTATTATAACATCCCAACATCAGTATATAATATTTATATAACCCATAGTTTATCATAACCATTTATTTCACAAAATGTAACAATATTCACGGTAATAAAAGATAATTACCCAATAAATAGCAAACAATTTCTAAAAATTCTAAATAAATTCCAACATCAATAATCATTATTTTATAACATTGTAACATCATAACATCAACCAAAATAATTTAAATCGTCACCATATGAGCTTTGCAAGCTCTCGGCTTTTTCGATTAAATTTGGTATTTGGTTTTCAAAATTCCAACAATTATATACTATGTCTATACACTATAGTATATTAATATAACATCATATAATCATCAAGAACTAATTAAATCATCACCATATAAGCTTGCAAGCTTTCGGTTTATTTGATTTAAATAGTTAATTGATTTCCAAAAATTCTAATTAATTCACACAATGTATAAACAATATACTAAAGCATTAAAACACCATTACATGTTCAAAAATAAAATCATACATCAACATATATTTTCCAAAGCTCTCGGCCTTTTTATAAAATCAAGCATTTGATTTTCAAAAATCCTAAATAAATCATAGAACATATAAACAATACATTGAAGCATTTATATGTCATCACATGCTTAAAATAAAATTTATACACCAAGGTATAGTACATACATGCTCACGGATTCATGAAATAATTAGCTAGGGTTTTCAAAATTTTAAATAACATACTATAGTCTTAAATCATAACATAGATCAATAATACATGCTTAGAAATTATTAGGAAGCATTCGGTCATCTCATATGTATTTTTAACATTTTCAAAATTATTTCAAACATACTATATGGTTCGAAAATAATATAGCATGCTAGATCCATAAAAAATCAAATGAACAACAACATATGATTATCTAAGCATACATTTTCATATATTTGAAAATAAAATCATCAAGAATAAAACATCTCATGCTTATGAACATTAAAACATATATATACATACATATAGCATTCGAATACACATGAATATATACATGAAACAGTTTGATTTTCATGAAATAAATGAGGTAAGAATCGACACTTATGGTCCATGTTTACCTTGAATGGTATAGGATTAACAAGAAGAAATATAGTATAAATGTTTGGAAGAAGAAATGAGGAAGAAGAAGAGAGTTTTCAAAATAATGGGGAGAGGAGCTCGATTTTTCTCATTGAATGGGAGAGAAAATGGAGAGTGTTTGGAGTGTTAGTTGTTTGAAAATGTTTATATGGGAAATGGGGTGAATGGGAAGAGTCCCCCTATACTATCTCTCTCACTCTCACCGATTTTCAGCCCAAAATGGGAGAAAAATCTGTAGCAATGATGAGGATTATGTGATGATTAGGCTAGGTTAAAAAGGTAAGCCATGTATTGGTCCAAATAGAAAGGAGCTCATGCTTGGTTTAGTGATGATGGCGGTTTTAGGGTGTGTAGGGTGGTATAATTTTGTTATACATTAATACTATGTATTAATCATAGTATAGGTCATAGATATATAATACATGCCATAAAAATAATTAAATCAAGATATACTATAATTTGAAAATACCGATAGAAAATTAGGAATAATAGGAATAAAATACAATTTACACCTATTATTGATACTCATGTAATTTTCGTCCCAAATATACCCATATATATCATAATATATGATTTAGATATTAAATAATATCATAGGATAAAATTATAGCATTAATTAATGCATAAGAAACCCTAATTTCGAAATTTAGATTTCGAAATTTATAAAAATCTGTTATCGATTTTTAATGATCTAAAAACTGATTTCATAGCTTAATAACACTCATATATATCATATTATAAAGTTTAGATATCATATGATAATTTAATAGTGTCATTTCATGTGAAAAACCAAAGTTTATAAACTTAGGGTTTTTGAAAATTTCAATCTCAAATTATCGAATTCAATAACTGAAAATTCGATTTTAATAATACTGAAATTATATAAAATAATAATAGGAAATTAATTATTATAATTTCCTGAGCATTAAACTCATTTTTCAAATCGCCTCAGACGTTAACGTTCAAACGCCTCAAACGCATGTAATCGACTCATCTCAAAATGGTCGCAGAAGTTCATACTTACTAAACAAATATATCCCTTTAATAAAGGAATTAAGATGGAAATTAATTCCAAGCTTCACCGCCGTAAAATTTCATGAAAAGCCGACGCTTTGATACGCGTTCGACGTTAAAATATATCGACGAATCATTTCGTAATATTTCAATCCTTTAATTCACAATCCTTAGTGAATTATAAAAAGGAATTCGTTATAACGATATCGTATCGAAATCACAAGATTCGATGTCGTAAAAAGATAATATACGGCAAAAACCCTAATTACGGGTTTAGAAAACCGTAATCGTATATTCGTTTCTTTGGAATATTACAACAAGGATTTCTCTAGAGAGGAGTTTAAAGTAAGGACATATGAGAAATATATTCCTAAGATCGATAAAGTGAAAAGGGGAATTAAGTCATTCATACCGGATTAGGAATGAATGATAGTGATAGAAACATGACGATCTCTAAGATGAGACTTAGTTATGGAAATATATCAATATCAAATGATAAGTTGATGTAAACCTAACCATGAATGCTATTAGTAAAAGCATAACGATACTAATACCGAGAAGTATAGGGTGAATGAGGCAACAGAAGACCATAGCAAGGAACATAATGTCCCAATGGAAAGGAAATGACATATGAAATAGACATTTACTTGAATAAATGGAAAGACCGTAGACCAAAGCCTACACCTTGCATCGAAAACAGAACAAACAGAACCAAAAGGTAGAATATGTATGAGGAAAAATTTCTCAGAATAGCCATAAGATTTTGTTCAATTTAGGTGCTTCGCTTTTTGACATCGCACAAGTATGCGTAGAAGCGATAGAACCCAACTCAGGGTAAGCGAATCAAGAAATGAAAATCTCCTTACCTATACGAGAATTTTGACCATCGCAAATGTTGCTCAAGCTCAGAATTGAACCTAGAATCGCCTAAAGTGCTATCCAATGATTTGGATCATTATATCTATGTGGAACGTAGATATAATTTTAGAGACAAGAAGTTTCGGAAATGGCTGTCATTCATGTGATTAGTGACCTGGGTCTAGCCTTTTCGTTAGAGGTTTTACACGACAGAATATCAGTACCCACTGTTCGCCTATGTGAATATCTTTAAGGCAACATACGACTGAAGATGTAAAACGTAAAATGAGTATTAAGATAAGAGTCATGAGTCATCTACGGGCTATATATGTCTTAAAGTGTATAATTCTTTAAGAGATCCTTCTTGTTTAGAAATCCCCTCCATTGCTTAAATTAAGTCGGATTTATCTAAAAATATCCGTTTACAAATGACAAGAAAAGGGAGTTTAACGGGTAAGAGTTAACCCCAAGGCCTAGAAGTTTATAACTCACACGAGCGTATCAGCTCTTTTAATATGAACTAGAAATGAATTTAGAACAGTTTGAAGAAATTTTGCACCTCGGATGGATACTCGTAACTATAGAGTGTCAAATGAGGATGGTACCCAACGACGATCTCGCTGCTTTGCCAACAGATTAGCGAGTAATTTTTGCAAAAGAAGTATATCAAGAGAATATTTTCTCCATGATAAAAATTCCAAAGCCTAGACAGACTTACCAGGATTTGTCAACAGGCTCAAGTATACATATAATGCGTAGGAAACAACACCTATGAGTACTTGTCCTAGTCCTCGGCAAGTTACACTGCACGGCATAAAGGAATGGTTGTACCATCATGTTCCAAACGCCGTCCCATGTCCTGTGCCGTCAATTATACCAGAAAGAGACGAGAATGGTAAAAAGGACAGGATCTTATCGCCCTCGTGGATTAGGAGAATTACCGCTACCAACTCAACCATTCTTTCTGATAAAAGTAACACCAACTTCTAGTATTGAAGAAGAAACGGGGAGCAGCTTGACCCCTGGCTCTCTAAAAGAGAATGACCATCAGAAGTATGAAAACAAAACGTACTTGGAGAAAGACAAGTTTCCAAGGGAGGAGTACGACTCTAACAAAGATAACTCAAAGACATAGAATCTTAGGATCCTATGAGACTTATATGTAAATAATGGTTTATGATGAAAATGATGTGATTATAATATGTAAAATAAACGTAATTTGGAAGAATTTATGAATATGGTGAAGAAGTGCCAAAGTTTTGAGTGTAAAAAGAGCTGACGCAGAATCGATCACCGGTGACCGACCGTAAGTAATGTACGAAAAGTCCTCACTGAGGCATTATGATGTAATATTATGTGGTCTTGAAGACTGATATCCGAAATACGAAAATGAATTGTTCTGAATAAAATATGGTTACTATGAGATAATAGTTACGTCATTCGGACTAACCAATGCACCAAACTGCTTATGAACCTCAAAAATCGAGTGTTTCACACATACCTAGATAATTTTTATCTCAATCCTCATAAATGATGTTCTTATCTATTCAAAGGACGAGAAAGAACATAAAGAAAATCTAAGGCTGTCTTACGACTTTTAAGAGTCAGGCATGATTTTGCCAAATGCGCTTTGTAAATTTCGCTTAAAAGAGAAATATTCCTCAGGCACATAGTGTCTTTAGAAGAAAACAATGTAAATCTGACAAAGGATCCATTAAGAACTCTCTAAGGTAACAAGACAAATAAGATAGTTACCCTAAAATAGAGTCACAATTCTCACGGATTAATAAAAGTAAGGCTATGTATTAATATGAGATAAATAATAACTTATGTGTCACGATGACTAAGGCCACATGAACAGAATTTCCCAACTCATGACTTGAAATAGTGACAGAATCTGATTTAAGAAAAAGGATCGTCGAGAGACAAAGGACTGGAGGATTTAAGAATTTCCAAGAGGCGTCAGACAACGCCTTATCGTCTGAAGGAAGAATGTGCGTTCCAGACGACGCAAAACTTCAAAATGAAATAATGAGTGAGGCTCACGATACACCCTATACCGCTCACCCAGATAGTACTAAGGTGTACCAAGACCTGAAAGAAAAGTTTTGGTGGGAAGGCATGAAACGAGACATAGCTTCTTTCGTAGAACACTGTCTTGTTTGCCAGCAGATGAAAGCGTTACACCAACGTCAATACGGAAAGTTACAGCCGTTGGAAATACCCGAGTGGAAATGGGATGAAATAACGATGGACTTCGTTACGAACTTACCCAAATCAAAAGAGGGAACACCGCTATATTTGTAATTGTTGATAGACTCACCAAGAGTGCTCACTTCCTACCAATCCAAAGTACTTATGGATCTGACAAGTTAGCCCAAATTGTATGTAAAGGAGATTATACGACTTGGCGAGTGCCAAAATCTATTACCTCTGATAGTGACAGTAGTATAAATACCAAAGTCGCGAGGACATCACTCTTATATCAATAAATTAAGAACCCTTCACAATTTACAAAAGTTTGAATTTATTCTTCGAGCAAAGAAACTTGGATACAAGATAGGAAAGATGGCACGAATCAGTAAAAGATTATAAATGTGATAAATGATCACCTATGAACGGTTAATGTAGAATTTAATGCCTAAGATATAAAATTCAGTCTAAATTATGGTATGTCCTTATAGAAAAAGAAAACTCATCAGAAAAGTTAAGAAAACGAGAACAGAAATAGTCGGGAAATCAAGGACGAATGTAAGTAGTATTCCCACAACCAAGGTGAAATATGACTAAAAAGAGAGAATGAAGATGGGAATAGAATACGAATTAAGATAAGGAATGAAGAGCTAAAGGATATTCTAAGGAGCGCTGGACAGTGTTATATTGTCTAAGGAAGAGATATACATATATTTCCAAGCAATAATAAGCTTAGAAATGAAATCGTGAATAAAGTGCATGATCCTACTCATACCGCCCAACCAGGCATTATTAAGATGTATTATGATTTACGAGAAAAGTTAGATAGCAAGGAATGAAATGAGATATAACCATATTGACGAGCAGTGTCTCGGTTACCAATAAGTAAAGGCATTGTATCAAAGGCCTTATAAGAGAGTATAATCTCTAGAACTACACGAATAAAAATAGAATGATATAGAAATAGATCTTATGACAAATTTTACCAAAGTCATAAAGAAGTTGCACTACTATATATATGACTAGTAGTGGATTAACTCGCCAATTATGTTTTGTCTCTGCCTATTCAGATGACTCATAGATCCGATAAGTTAGCTCAGTCGCACATAAAGGAAATCTTATATTTACAAGGAGTACTAGAACCTATCGCTTCAGATAGAGACTTCAAGAGTACCCCTAGATTTTTAACTAACTCCCAAAAGGAGTTAGACACGAGATTGAGCCTTAACATAGATGTCCACACACAGGCAGAAGGACAATCAAAAGGACAGTATGAATGTTTAAGGATACGATAGAACAAGTGATAAACCAAGGTATCGGTGGGAACTTATTGTACCACTTGGTAAGTTTACGTACGACCATATAACGATCAATATAGCCTTATGAGGCATTGTACTAAAAGAAGTATCGACCACCACTTTATTGTAATAAAGTAGGTGAGAAAAGGTATAATGTCGTGACATTGTAAATGAAACGATTAAGATATCTACCAACGAGGCAAGGAATAAGAAAAGCTTAGGACAGACAAAAGTCTTACGCTGGTACGCGTAAACCCGAACTGCATTCTTGAATGCGGAATTAAAGTTTCTTAAGATTTCTCCATCTAGAGGAATTATAAGTTTAGATACAAGAATGTTGAGATCACGTTTTATAGGACCTTACGAGCTCCTAGAAATGATAGGCCTAGTAGCCTATAGCTTGGTACTTCCACCACATTTGGGGGAAAGTACGAAATGTTTTCCTCGTGTCGCAGTTAAGGAAATACGAAAATGACCCAATTCACGTAAACCAATATGATGATGTGACCTTTGACTCAGATGGGTTATGATGAAAATCTACGACTAATTTGATCGTACGATTCAACGATTAAAGAAGCAAGTTTGGGTCTTATAATAAAAGTCCAATGGAAGAACCATGGACGAAAGAAAAGCACATAGAAAGTTATGATGTTATGATATTAAGATACCCATACTTTATGAGGTATGCAAATTTCGGGACGAAATTTCTTTTAAGGGGGGTAGGATGTAATACCCCGCAGAATTAGATGCCCAATTACGGTATTTAAAACTCGTAAATTAGAAATTCGCTGAGATGATTCAATCCATAAGATATCGAATAATGATTTCGATTACTTACGAAGGAATGAATTCCTATTTTATATTCACGGAGAATTGTGAATTAAGAAATAAAAGTATATGAAGTATATCGACAGTATTATTTTAACGTCGATCACATATCGATAGTTAAAATTCATGATATTTTCTAAGCAATTAAGCTTAGAATTAAATTCCATTATTAATGGAATAATGTAATAAAGTAATGACGACCATTTCGAGATGAGTCGATAATGAACGTTTTGCAACGTTTTCAAACGTTAACGTTTTGAGATGAAACGAAAAGCGTTTTAATCGATCAAGAAATTATAGGAATTAATTTCCTATGATTAGTATATGTAATTACAGTATTATTAAGCATTAAATCAATGCTAGATCAACAAGAATTGAGAGTGACCAATTTTTCAAACGTTTGAAAACCCTAATTTTCGAACTCGGTTTTTATCGCATAAAATGATGCCATTAATTTATCCTATGATATTATTTATCATCTAAACTATATGTCATAACATATATCAATGTTTGGCATGGAAAATAAAATTTGGACCCTTTGGTATAGTGTAATAGCCGATAGCTATATACACATATATACTAAGCACTTATTTGTTGATTTACCTATTACATGTATCTAAGTGACATTGGATTAATTATATCCTAATTACACTATTAAAATCTGATATATATATATATATAGGTACAATTTAGTGCATGTAATGTGAGTGTAGTGTGTAGTGTAGGTGTGCATATGTGTAGAGACACATGCCCCTTAGGTGTCACCACCATAAACACCCCACCACCTACACTATTTCAGCCACTCTCTCCTCATTTCTGCCGTCCCCTCCTCTCTCTTTTCCCCATTTTCATCCATTTCTCCTCCAAGAACAGCTCCAAGAATCAGCCACTACACCATCAAAAAAAAAGTGGACAAGCTCCTAGCTCAAGATGGACAGCCATCCTCTTCTTCATCCCTCTCGATTTCATGGCTGAGGTAAATTCCATCTCCTTAGATCCTAGGGATGATCAAGATATACATGCATGTTCATCAATATGCTTGAATGTGTTGGGTCTATGCTTGAAAGTGATTGCATGTTGATTTAATAGGTAGATTCAATACTTTTGATCATTGCATGTTGATTTCCTGGACGAACAGAAACTTCACAAATTTATTTGATTAAGTTTCAGTGGTCCGATGATTGTGAATTTTTGATATGTTGAAATTATATGTGTCTAGTATGCCTCTGTAAAATTTCAAGTCCATCCAAATTAATTTGCTATTTTAATTGTATTTATCAAAAACACTGCACAAATCTGCGAAATCGCCGTGTTTATCACCCATAGTGCGTGGCTTTCGTTTTAAGTTTGGATAATGATAAAACTCTAAAATTTGGCAGAAACATAATTCAGCATGTCTGGAAGATTCCTGTAAATTTTCAGAATTTTCTAAAAATCTTTACTATTTATTTCAGATTTTACAAGTTAACTGCACAAAACTGTCACGGGAGTGATAGCTTGTGGTAAAACATTTTTATCTCCCAATCTATGGTGAATAATTGAGTGAGGCTTTTTGGATAAAACTAGACTTAAGTGGCTTTTCAATATGATTGGTTTCATTTCCAGATTCATTATAATGAACTCACGGTGAATTTTTGAAGTTGATACATTACAGTAAGTTGTTTTGGACAAACTGCCTTAGAAAATTTCTATGTTAATAGGCTGTTCGAGTATGACTTTTACGTGAGGTGTTCAAGCCATTTGTTGTCCGATTTGGACTTGGGTTTCTTCATAAGAAATGTTCCCCACCATGTCTAGTTATGATCTGGAAAGTTTGATCCCAAACCAAGTTTTATAGATATACCTTTCATCGACCCAAAGTCACCTACTGGAAACTGTTCATTTCCAACTAGTCAACTTTGGACTTATGTATTTCTCGATGAGTTAGATATTTTCCAGTATGGTCTTCATGACATATGTAGTACTTGTTACAAGGTTTCTAAATTGGTAGCCTGCAGCCATTTTGGCATTATGAGTCAAAAGTTACGAGCCTCGCAAAACCCCTCGTCGTTAAGCTAAAACTGAAAATTCTGAAAAATTTTCTAAGTATAGAAGTCAGTTTGAGTTGCCCACTTTGAGACCCTATATCTTCAGAACCACGACTCTTTTGGATTTAATTCCTTCTTAGAACTTGTAGTACATGTTTAGAGGTTTCCAGAATGTATCTTTGTGCGACCATACGTATTCTGAATCGAGAGTTATGGGTCGTCAAAGTACGTCATTTGGGTTGTTTCAAGCTGTTTTGCTGAAATTAAAACACTTGAAATTTGACTAAGTGTTGGGAAACCCCTATGTGAAGTATGCCTTATGTGACTAACATGCTATTAATCGATGCATTCATTATGTTATGTCGCAAGGTACGATAGAGCATTATAAGATGTACAATTATGATAAAACATCATGATACGATATTTTCACGGCATACCTTAACGTGAAATATTTGACTAGTGCTACCACACGGTCAATTGAGTGTATATCATACCATGATATACACTAAAGTAGAAATATGGGTTCTAAGACCCAATGGATTTTCAGCTCCAAAACCTCAAGGCCAAGAATAGATAGGCTAAGCTAGGACTTACGATCAAGAAATGGGATTAAGGCAATCTACAGTCCAGGTGGGCTTTACTCTACTCAAAAATAAAATGCTTTTGAAATATTTATTTACGATGCTTATTTCAACTGTTGATAAAATATTTACATGATTACCTGCCAAAAATGTTTATGTTTTGTGTATGTATCCTATCCATGAGATTGATATGAATGACATGAATGATATGAATGTGTTGGGTCACTCCCAACTTATGAATGAAATCGATATCGGATCCTATGCCGGAAGGCTTATACCTGGCTAGGATTAACGTGTACACTGATGGTGACTGCGTGCTGTAAGGACAATTCACGGCCGGTCACGGGGTCGTAGAGGGAGGCCTCCTTCACGACTTTCGACTATGATGATATGATGAATGATGATAAGGGATATGGATCATACACACCAAGAAAATGCCCGCCAGCGATGATTTTATGAATCGATGAAAATATTTTAGTAAGCACAAGGCATTTTCAACTAAAACCCTTGTGTCTTACCATGATGTTGGCGATGTAATTCAAAGAAAATAAAATGTTTTGGCATGAGTCCACCGAGTGCATTCTTGTACTCACCGCATGTTTGTTTTAAATGTGCGGGTTGAGCGTGATGATGGATGGGCGGTGTTGAGCAATAGGATTATTGTCATTTGAAAAGTTTATACCTTGATAGTACATCGTCATATGTACTTATCACATGTCTTCCATTGCAAGAACCTAAATTTATGTATTAAAGTCCAAGAATATACTTGACATATGTTTTACAATTTATTGTTAAAAGGAATCTCCTGTATAATTATCCATGTTTAGAGTTACAATCCTCGTTAATCCGTACTTAGGATTGAGGGGTCGTGACAGATATAAGGTCGATTCCCACATTTGGTATCTTGCGAGGCTAGTGAATTGAAGTGGGTGAGTCCGTTTGATGTGGTGACGACTTGGATTTGAGGACAAATCCTTCGCAAGAGAGAAGAGAATGATGCAGCCCAAGTTTTGTGAATTTAATTATTATGTGGCATATGTGCCACGCTTTTGTATCAAGATTTTCGTAGTATTTTAGGCTTGATTATCTAGAGTTCTAGTCTATTAAAACTTCTTTTGTAAATTAGAGTTCTACTTTGATTAGGAGTCCTTCTTTGATAAGGATTAGAGTTCATTTTTCAAATATATAAAGGCTTGTAAGCATACTGAAAATATTCAAACTTTTGATTGATCAATAAATGTGAGTTTTATTCTCTCTTCATTAGCTCTTGAATTTTCTTGTGTTTGCCAAGGAATTCAATTATCGACGATCGACGAGACATTCATCCTCGTTAGGTGTCATTCATCGTCCCCGAGTTGTCACGTCAACTATCTAGTTGGGGTATAGGCGAAATCTTGACCTATATCACTTGAGGTTAGATTCTGAGGTTTTGGGATATTCCATCTTGTTCGTTCTTCCGTCACGTCGGTCGATAGATCCTTCGTACCAACGAGGATCGTATCAATACATACGTTAAAAACATAAATATTTTGGGCATGTAATTGAATAACAGTTCATAATCATTTCTCAACCGAAAGCTTGTAAATAAATACTTTTCAAGAAAGCGTCGTAAATAAAAGGGTTTTCGAGTAAAGCCCACCGGTATGCGTGTAAGTCTTTTACGGTTCCTTACTATATATATATTTATAAAGATTTTTAAATCCTTTTAATCAAGTTTAATAATATATTATATGTCTAAATATTATCTTAGACATATTTGGATTTTATAAAATTTTATAAACATAGATTACTATGTTAGGACAAAACGTTATATTTAATAACTTTATAAACGAAATATATGGTTTATTGATTAAAAGGATTAATATTTGAGAAAATATTAATAAGTCCATCGACTTACGTGACAAATCGAGAAATAGGACTTTACGAAATAAAATCGATTGAAAATCGATTTATAAATGAATTAGTAAGAAATTACTATTGAAAAGTCAAAATTGTTGACTTTGTTGACCTTGTTGACTTTTAAGTCAACGTACGAAAACACGTTCGATAAATACGCTAATACGCGTAAGATATACTAATTGAGTCAAGATACCTCATTAGTAAGAAAATGGTTCGTAATTGAAATCCTTATATCGAGAAGCGTATTTATATACGTTGAACGTTTAAACCGGAGAGGTTAAAACGAAATAGTTGAACGATGTCTCAAGAACGAGACAATTTAATTGAAATACGTAATTGAAAACGATTGAATTAGTTATGAATTCAGTTTATATCGATATTGAATATCGAAGTTTATCTTAGACTTTGAGAGTCTCGAAAAACGTGAATGACGTACTAAACCCTCGCTTTTACGTAGCGGTGTGGGCGCGAATGTGACGACCGGACACCGACGGAATCAAACCTAGGACTCAATTTAAGGCGAACCATAGTCCAGTGGGGCTTCTTTCCAAATAAAATATGAGCTTTCTCGTTTAAATTATTCCAATGAATTTATTTACAATGCTTATTCAACTGTTGATAAAATGTTTACAATATTACCCGCCAAAATATTTCATTTTGTGTATGGATCTATCCTAATGAATGATGTGAAATGTTGTGAAATGATATGATGATATGAAATGTTATGAATTTTGTTGGGTCACGCCCAACCTAGTTATGAAATCGATATCGGATCCTATGCCGGAAGACGATGCCTGGCTAGGATTAACGTGTACACCTGAGAGTGACTGTGTGCTGTAAGGACAATTCACGGCCGATCACGGCGTCGTAGAGGGAGGCCTCCCTCACGAAGTTTGAACTATGATGTTATGATGGAACGAGACTATGGGATACGGATCATACACACCAAGAAAAATGCTCGGCCGAGCGACTTTTACGAACTGAAAATGTTTTAGTAAGCACAAGGCATTTCAACTAAAACCCTTGTGTCTTACCATGATATTGGCAGTGTAATTCATTTATGAAAAATGTTTTCGGCATAAGTCCACTGAGTGCATTACTTGTACTCAGCCCTGCATGTTTGTTTTTAAATGTGCAGGTTGAGCTCTGATGATGGTGATGGAGGAGTGTTGAGGAGTCCAGTGTCCTTGACTGTTTTGTTAAGAATTGGTTTTACCTTGAATGCATATCGTCATATATGTATTCACACACTTCCGCCGCAACTCAATTCATTTATGTTATGTATGATGTTAAGCCTTTGTTGAGGTCCGTCGGACCATTCTGGCCTTTGGGTCTGATGGCCTAAACCACCTGATTTATTTTGATATCACCTTATGTTATGTTCAAGCATGTTAGTTTACTTTTGATATGTACCTTTATATTAGCCTTCGTGAACCCCAAATACTATTCCTAGTATTAGTCACCTCCGATCCGGCTATCCGTAAGGGTCGTCAGTGAGTGGTATCGAGCATTGTTGCTCTTTGAAACCCCAAATTCCTTTCAAAACTAAGTCTAGATTGAGTCACTGGACTTCTAGAAATCTCCTGACTACTCTCAACACAAAATCACATCGAGCTCAACTGGGAAAAAGGTAACTGAATTTCCTTCTCAAACTCATGAAATGAAGGGTTTTGAATGATGAACAAGTTGGAAGTATATTTTGAAGGAAAAAGGAGGATTTCAAAACTCTGTTTTGGAAATCAATGAAAGTAGACCCATGTTGGGTAAAGAGATGTATGATGTTTGAAATGAAAGTTGAGCAAGAAAAATTTTCAAAAAAAAAAAAAAAAACTTGTATTTTGAAATCAAACGAGGAGTTATACAAGTGATCAAGTTTTGAGACGAAAGTATATATGGTTGAACTGAGTTGAATGACCAACGAAAGGACGAATTCAATTTGTTATACCTATATGAGTTGATTGTGTTGTCGTTTTGAAACCTTATTTCCAAATTTCAAAATTTGTTATGATGTCGTTTTGAAATTGTATTTTCAAATCTTGAGACTTATGAAGACATATGGATATGTTATCACAAAAAGAACATAGACTCTAAGGAGCATGATCACATATTGTGAAAGAACATAGAAGTGCGAACTTCTTTTCCCTTACGAGAACAAAAGAACGATAGGAAGGACGAAAGTAGCAATAGCTTCGAGCTCGAACGGCAAGAGACGAGCGTGAAGATGAACGAGGACGACCTCAACCTTGGAAGTGAACGACGTCGGCATTGCATCACAACTCCGTCATGGGTGACCGTCAACCTGAACTATGACGTGGACTTGACTTTGACCTTGACTTTGACTCCGACTTCAGAAGACCAAGCATCGACTTGAAGACGTGGATATGATAATCGTACTGCGGCGGCATTTTGCCTCGAGTTATATTTTGGCACGATCGCGCAAATTTCCTGCACTGCGCAGTAAATTTGTTTTATCCAGTTCTCTTTCGTTAGGACTCCGATTTACATATGGTTTTCGCCTGCGTACTCCTAACGTTCTGAACTTCATTTGTTATGAAGAACAGAATTCCTAATTCTTTCTCCAGAATACGCTAGAGTCTGTTGAACGTTAGTTCAAGTGGTTTGTTCAAGTGATATGTGCTGCACCTTATGACGCTTACCTACCTTATGGATTGTCTAGTTTAACCTAGTTGCTTATCAGATGTTCTTAAGATATATCCTTATTTGCTTATCGGATGACGTTAGTTTGACCTATGTTAGTTTTGATCATGACAGATGGAGGAGATGCGATACATTAGCTATGACCACACCCTACCCCCGAGGAAGTGATGCGCACCTATCGTGAAAGTTGGATGTGCTGCGGCGAAGATTTAGGCGAGTTCCTGATGTATTACCTTCGGCTTTGGAGGAATGCCCGAGCCCATGGTGCGACCGATTATGACGGCATCAAACATCTCTTAGCCATACTCCCCTGTGATTGGGAGGACTATGCTCGTGAGATATCGTGGATTACATATACCGGCGGTTGGCGCTATGATCCGTTGGAGATCCGCCTGTGTTCGTGAGTCATCGACTTACGTATACAAAGATCTCGAGCCGCACCGTGGGGACCTTATCTCCTCCACGAGTATACCTGTGTGATGAATCATGGAGTGGTCAGATCTTGAGGTTCCGAGATGATTGACCCAAGAGTGTGCCTCCATACACTGCTTGACGAGGGCAGCCCACTGCTTGGAAAGAGCAAGACGCCCGAGAGCTTTAGGAGAGCTCGCTTTCCTCCATTGGCTTTTGGACACCCCGACGTCCACCACTACCACCTCTACCACCAATGATACCTCCACCACCTCCTCCAAGAGAGCCTTTCCTTTGACAACGGATGAGCGTATCGGATGCTTTCGATGGCTATTGTCCGATTCGCCATGATTACGACCTATATGGCGACGATGACTTCAACCCAATGCGCGACATACCGATATGGTAGGAGATGATGGCGCAGGACCATCTAGGGTACGTGCTCGCGAAGATGATTCTGATGAAGAAGAGGATCCTGAAGAGGAGGAAGACCTCGAGGAGGATGAAGAGTAGGAAGATGCCTGATGAAGGCATTAGATGAAGTCTTAATTAGATTTTTGTTATGATTAGCATATATGCTAGTCCCTTTTATGTCTGGATTTGATGGGAAACTCGATGTTTTGAAAGGCCGTGTGAGCCGGGATTTATGTTTTGTCATATGACTGTTGGTTTTTGAACATCCTGCCTACGGCAGAGCTTTTGGATATTTATATATATATTTATGACCCCGAGGGGCTTTTGCGGCAAAATTGTTTATGTCAAGGAAGAAACGTTTTATTTAAGATCGTTTTACAATGAGGCTATGATGATATTATGTATGTTAAGCCTTAAGAATAATAAGTGATTGATGATTATATGTTTTATATAGCAGAATGCCTCTTAGGAGAAACCCTGAACAAGCACCTAGAGGCAGAGGACGAGGAAGAACTGGGGAAGAGGTAGGATCCCCAGCAAGCGGAGGATATACCCCAACCACCTCCACCTCAACCTGAGCGCAGGATAGAGGAACTGCTCCTAAAGATGAACCCTCCTGTCTTTAATGGGAAAGGAAGCCAGAGGAAGCTTGAACAATGGGTGAGGACCATTGAGCTAATTTTCAACTTTCGAGGTGCAGTAGCAAGAGCGATCGCTGTGTAACTTTCCAACTGAACGGACCCACGGATTTCTGGTGGGAGACCAGAAAGAAAACCTTCACTGCTGAACAACTGGAAGAGTTCTCGTGGGAGGACTTTAAGAAAGAGATGTATGGTAAGTACATACCCAAGAGTTATAGGAAGAGGAAAGAGTATGAATTTTTCATCTCAAGCAAGAAAAGATGTCGAATCGACTATGATCGCGTCATGACATGTCGAGGTATCCACCGAACAAGTGACACACCGACCTGAAAATGTCGGAGAAATTCAAATCGGTTCTAAGGCCGGAGATACGGATGTATCTCGCCACCATAGAGACCGACTTACACCGGTGCTCTTGCACGAGCTTTGATATCGAGGCAAAGAATGCCCAAGATAAGTCGATGTCGGCTCGGACGCATAACGCAATGGACAAAGGAAAGGAAGTGGGAACCAAGTCACGGAAATAGTAATGAGGGAGCTTGAGAACGAAGCCACAAGCGACCCTAGCAAGGGAACACAGTGCAGCCTGGGCGAGGTTGGAAGAGGCGCTTTTGCTCCTCCCAAGAGGCCCACAGAGGCGGTGAGGCTCCTCCATACCCTAAATGCCATAGGATGCACAAAGGAATGTGTACGGCGGCAATGTGAATTGCTTCAAGTGCGGAGTGAGAGGGCACTACGCCAACAATTGCCCAGGGGTACGCCCTGACACGATTGTGAGGGCAAATCAACCCGGCAATGCCCAACTGTTTGGTATGAATTTGTGCTGATTCTTGGTATTGTTTTGCATGTTGTCTTCATTAGTTTATCCCATTTATGCCGTTAGTTCGATTATTATTTATCGTTTCGGACTTACTTGGTTCGTTTCAATGTTTTACAGAAAATCGGCATTAAATAGGATGAAATGAATCTACCAAGGATCAAGTATAATGAAGAGCATCGCGATAGGAGTTCATAGGCGAAAGCGGATCCTAATTCGGAGTTCGGACGAAGGAGAACGAGACGAATTGTTGAAGTCGCGCACGGCCCCGTCGCATGGCCGACATCCGTGCGCACACCGCGCCCGCCCGCCCGCTCACAGATGCCTGCTGTCCAGCGCCCTCCGTCCGCGCACCGCACCGCCCGCCCGCAGGCGCTGAACGCCGCTCACTCCGCGCGTTCCCAATTTCACTCTCACTTCGGAGTGGCCTCGCTCACTGCGAGCGCCGCCACCGCACGCGAGCGCCGCCACGCACCTCCGCCGCCACTGCAGACGCCTGCGCCTACAGACGCGCAGCGCACTCTGGCGCGTTCACGGGCGCCGCTCACTCTGGGCGTTTCTCGCTTACTCCCAGCGCCAGAGCGAGCGCCGCCGCCGCCGCGCCGCCGCGCCATCCACCTGGCTGCTGCTACATCTCTCGGGCGCCGACGCCCAAGATCCTCGCCCTCCGCGACGCTCGCTTTCAGCCGCGCCGCCTTTTTATTATATAAGCGTTATTTTAGGTTATTTCGGAGGGGAATTTCGATTTTTCTCTCGATTGCGCCATGAGCTCGTTTCTTCAACCTTTCTTAATTTCGTACATTTGTTAACAATCAGTAATCGGTATTCTATTTCTTTAACTTTGATTTATGAATTTTAGCAACATCCCGTGATATTTTGGATTCGGATTGGAAGTAATTTATCACATTTGTTCCATTGATCTTGTTCGATTCGTTACGTGTTGATTCTGTAATTTTGTGGAATTGTTGGTTTCTTAATTCGCTCTTATTCTCCGACTTTAATAATCAATTTTATGCAACTGTGTTGAACCTTAATTTCATGATTAATCGTTCTTTGTTGAATTTCATCGCTTCTTGTTTGGAGATCCGATTTAATTGCTTTTGATTTGTTTCTGCTCCAAAGTGTTTAGTAGTTAATCATCTAGGGTTTGTGACCTCTAGTTTAGATCTATTGCTTTCGTAGTTTAGCTCGGGATTGACAACCACGGCTTAGGTTTGCTGCTTTAATTCTCGTGTTTGATTCTCGCATGTTCCAAAACCCATATTGGTATTAAAGTGTTTAGATTTAATCGTCGTGAGCAACACGAACATTAGGCCCTGTTAAGTTTTCCTTGAGAGACGACTAGGGTTAACTTTCCTACTATAACACCTCGCATGCGATTGAAGTCAATTGAGTGTATACTTTGGTTGAACAAATTTTGGCGCGCTGTCGGGAAAACTTTAGCGTATTGTTTGTGTTGATTTGTTTTTCGTGTTTCTTTTGTTTTATTTTGTTATTCTCCACCGCGTGGATCTTTTCTTGTTTGAGTGTTGTGTATGCTAGGTCGCCGCAGCCTAAATAGACCGCTTGCTACCCCGTGGGACCACACTCGAAGAACTAAAAGGTCGCTTTTTCGAAGTGGAGGAGTTTGGTGCCACTCCGAGTGGTGAACAATGTAGCAGATTATCGAGATCAACCCATGTTTGAAGATACTCCCGCTGAGAGAAATGGGTGAGAATGCACGTGCTCTACGTGATTTTTTGTCACGACCCCAACCCTAAAACGGATTGGAGGGGAACAATTGAAGGAATAGTACCTAGGGTTCATGAAATACTAATACGAGGATGTATACTATATGCAAAATAACATAGTATACCAGGTGAGCTGAACCAATAGAACCAAAGGAAATATAATAACCTGAAGGACTTTAATCATAATATCATCGGTTCACAAAACATTGTTCAAACTGCAGGAAGTCATGTGAATACACGTGTGACGACGTGTACCCAAGGTTTCTAACTTAACATACATAAACTTATCAAAAGTAGTCCCGACTTCTCAACACCTCCATCAAGATTTCAATTTCAACCTCGCACATTTAAAACAACATGCGGTGAGTACAAGAATGTACTCAATGGACTTATGCGAAAACATTTTATCGTATTTAAATTACTCGCCATATCATAGTAAGACATAAGGGTTTTATTTGAAATACCTTATGCTTAACAAAATATTTCATCGCTTCTAAACATTTGCTTGCCAAGCATTTTACTTGCATGTATGATCCATATCCTTATCCTTTCTTCATATCATTATCATTAACGCCAGAGAGGCGAGGCCCTCCTCGTCGCCGTGACCGCCGTGAATTGTCCTTACACTCACAATCACCATTAGGTGTACACGTTAATCTTAGCTGTATAAGCCTTCCCAATAAGATCCGATATCGATTTCATTCATAAGTTGGGAGCTACCCAACGCATTCACATTATAGCAATCAAGGATAGAATACATACATAAAACATAAACATTTTGGCAGGTAATTGCTTTAAACATTTTAACATCATTTCTTGATATCAGTAACATAAAAATTATTCACTCAGCAATTTATCACTTAAAAGTGTAGTAAAGCCCACCGGACTATTCGATCGCTTTATCTTCGATTATTCTTCAACGTCCGCCCGTTCGTCGTCATCACACCTTTACGCAAAAACGATGTTTAGTACGCCGTTCACGTTTTTCGAGACTTTTAAAGTCTAGCATAAACTTCGATATTCTATATCGATCTAAATTGAATTCTTTATCGAATTCAATACGCCGCTCAATCGTAATCGACATTTCGTATTTCTACGTAAACGAGATATGTTCAACAATTACCATTCTAACCTTTTTGGTAAAGGTTCAACGTATTTCTACGTTTTTCGATTTAACGATTTCAGTTACGAAATCTTTTCTTACCAACGAGACTTCATTACTCAATTAATACGTTTTACGCGTATTAGTGTATTTATCGAACGTATTTCATACGTTGATTTCAAAAGTCAATAATTTTGACTTTTATTAGTAAATTCTTTACTAATTTATATTTTAATCTCTAATTTCATATAAATCAATTTCTAATTGATTTATTTTGCTAAACTCTTTATTTTTAATATGTTTTGAAGATAACTTCCAAACATATAATACATCATTATTTTTAACATTTAAGGATTTAAAAATCCTTAATACCTTTAATATAGCTCTCGGCTATCTACCATTATAATATCCAAACATTTTTCAAATTTTCTTCTAAAATTACATAGTGTACTATATTATCATAGTATGACTAATATGTATTAATAACTATAGAAAATTTTTGTGTATTACTTAATTAAGTCCAAAGTCACGGTTTCTTCAAAATTTGTCCAAATAATTCTTGAAAATCTAATTATTTAGTATATGGTCTCAACATCAATCCATAACATATTTATAACATATGGTCCACCATATTTAATTTCTACATCAATAAATTAAGGCTCATGGTTTCGGTTCTTAGCATACATGCACCAAACATTTTCATAAAATTCTAACAAAATTACACCATGCTTATACATTATAGTATAACAATATTACATCATAGTTTTCATTAAAACAAATTAATTATCATCAAATTGAGCCTTGAAGCTCTCGGCCCTTTTGAAGAATTTGAACAATTAATTCCCAAAAATTCTAGTAAAATCATAGAGTACATAGTTTAGGTCCTAGATTAACTATATGTCATTGCATGTCTTGAATAAAAATTACACATTAACATAAATTTTTTTATAATTTTCGGTAGTTTTCCAAAGTATAGCATAAGTTTTTTTTAAAATTTCTAATAAATTGCTATGAACTCTTATGACACCATATATCAATAATTCATGCTCAAATAAATTCTAATAATTTTCGATCATCATATAAATTTCATAACATCTTCAAAATAATTTTCTAAATATGATCTATGCTTCTATTTATTATGCTACACATTATTGATGCATAACTTAGCATAATGTTAGCAAATTTTGAAATCAAACATACATGCATAACATTTTGAAATTAAGAACACTCACCTATTCCTAAGTCAAACTTAACATGCATTAACTAAATATTTCTATCAACAACCACCAAGAACATAAGTATTAGAAATTTTTCACAACCAAGATCACTAAAACACTTGTATTCTTTCTAGCTTAGCTTTCGAATTTTTCATAGCAAGCTCATGTAAAATTGAAACCTTACTCACTTCCTCACCTTTCTATGGTTTGAATATATAGTAGAAGGTTTATAGGCTAGACTTTGGTGAAGATAGAAGAGAATTTTCAAGCTTTTTTAAAGGGAGAAGCTCTCGATTTTTTCAAAATTTGAGAAGAAATTGGCTTTGAAAGAAAAGAAGAGTGTTGGTGTTTGGTGTTCAAGACTTGAGTGAGAATGGAATGAGAGAAAGAAGATGAATCCTACCCCTTGTGTCTCTCTCACTCTCGGCCTTCTCTTGCTTTTGGAGAGAAATGGTTGTGTATTTTTTCCAAAACTGATGATCTTCGAAGGATGCAAGAGTAGACATAATACTCTATGAACCCCAGGCTCTTCACTAGCTAGCCCATGAAAAGTAGGCATGAGCAAATGGTTCGGTTTCAACTCGTAATCTCGGCTCTTGGTCCAAGAACAATTGGGGACGCTGCCCAATCACGGCTATAAAATGTAATATCCGAAGAAATTCGCTACTTACGATAAGTTTAATTGTAAAATTCTCTAAGCAGAGCTTAGGATAAAATTTCTTTATTAATGGAATAATTTAACGAGGTAATTACGATATTACTACGATCATTTTGAGATGATTCGATAGTTAACGTTTGAGGCGTTTCAACGTTAACGTTTAGAGATGAATAGAAAATGATATTAATGATCAAGGAATTATAGTATTTAAATTCCTATGATTATTATATGTAATTAAAGTATTTTTAACATGAAAACAATGCTAAAGCATTAAGGATTCGATAGTGATTAAAATGCTAATTTTGAAAACCTAATTCGAAAATTAGGGTTTTCTTATACAAAATGATACCAATAAATTTTCCTATGATATAATT
Organism: Salvia rosmarinus; assembly: GCA_036937905.1. Lineage (NCBI taxonomy): Eukaryota > Viridiplantae > Streptophyta > Magnoliopsida > Lamiales > Lamiaceae > Salvia > Salvia rosmarinus. Next base: position 210,374 of record JAODLM010000694.1, read on the forward strand.
TATTATCTAAACCATATGTTACGATATATATACCTATAAATAACGTGAAAATAAAATATGTATCAATTAGACTAATAAAAGTCGAAACCTTATGTTATAAATAACATATTGCACATCACTTTGGTATACACTTTGTTAAGTTACATATTAATTATATAAATTGTATCTATTTACATACTAACATAGTATAATCAAGAAGGTATATTATACATGGAAGAATGTATTTTAACTAATACATAGTATCTAGAATAACAATATTTAACTACAAAATAAAATTTACTCATTTGGACATCAAAAGTCGCTCTTGCTTCCAATGCATGTAATTTAATCAATGGCCAACATAGTGAAGAGGCATTAACTCCTCATGATTCATTGTAGTCTAATCCATTAACTACACACAAAGCTTCTATTTTCTTCCATTTGCATGTGATAGCCGATGGGTTGAGGGGTATAAGGGAGGTGAATTTCAGTTTATTCTCACAATTACACCACTGA